>PVLC010007378.1:31052-63580 GCA_004027655.1 Graphiurus murinus | reverse complement strand
GAATGGATTACAAAACTATGGGATATGTACACAATGGAATTTTACTCAGCTATAAAGAAGAACAAAATCATGTTATTTGCAGGGAAATGGATGCAACTGGAAAACATTATGTTAAGTGAGATTAGCCAGTCACAAAGAGTAAAGAAGCATATGTTCTCCCTAATATGCAGATGCTAGGGAGATGATGGGGCATAAGAGGATCTCCAGATGAAAAAGGAGAGACCCTCAAAAGCAAAGAAGTTGATTTAACCAAAGGGGTTGGAAGGGGTGGGTGGGGCACACTAATGTATATCAAGGTTACTTACTAAACTGAACTTGAGAGGGAGGGAGGGTGAGGGAGCGGGATGGGAATTTGGGGAAGGGGTCAAATGAGAATTGTGAGCACATATATCATTATCAATTTGTACCTAACAAGGATGTATACTTACAATATATGAATAAAAATAAAAATTTTTTTAAAAAGAAAATAGTAAAACTAAGAAATTAAGATAGGCACTCAATTACAGGGTGGCATACACCTGTCATCCCAGTACTTGAGAGGCTGAAACAGGAGGATCATAGGCTGAAAACCAGCTTCAGAAACTTAGTGAGACTCTCAGCAACATAATGAGGCCTTGTTTCAAAAAACAAAAAAGGCTGGGGGTATAGCTTAGAGGCAGAGTACCTCTGGGTTCAATCCCCATTAACTAACACACACACACACACACACACACACACACACACACACACACAAGAAACTGAATCCGAATTGAACATGCACTCACTTTTTTTCTTGTCATTATTCCCTAAGTAATACAGCACAAAAACTATTTGCATAGCATTTACATTGTATTAGATATTTCATGTCATCTAAAGATGACTTAAAGCATACAGAAGGATGCACAAATACGATACCGTGGCATCTGTGGATTTGGGTACCGGTAGGGGCTCCTGGAACCCATCCCCTCTTAGGACAACTGTATATTTACTTATTTCCCTCACTGGCATTTATCACAATTTACAGTACTTGTTTTATTTATTTTTTTCTGTCCCTCCCAGCATGAAGCAAAGACTATATGTCTCTTATGCACTAGAGTATTCTATACAGCACGTGGACAAATAGCAAGATTGAAAATGATTGAATAAATGAATGAGCAAAATCAATGTGTCTCTGAAGCAGTTACATTAGGAAAGTAGCATGGGAGATGGAGGGACAAGTTTAGGGACTCAAAGGATGAGGCCAGATGTGCTTCACAACTAAGCTCTTTTCCATTTTTCTTCCCCACAAAAGATACAATAAGCAGCAAGCCAGCAACTGAGCAATATATTATTTCCTATTAAGGAAACAAATTCTCCTGCAGGGTGATGCCAGCCTCCAGTGCATCTGAAGTGGGTCACAAAGTCCAAGTCTAATTTAGTTTGTCATCCCCAACAACTGTGTCAGTCGGTGAATTCCACCCTGCTGGCAAGCTAGACCTCTCTTATCCAGTATATTCACATTTGTTACAAGGGATTTACCAACACATGTCCTAAGTCTACATATTTACTCAGTAGGTAGCTCTCCCACCCAAGTAATTTCCTGAATAGCCTTGAACCTCAGCATTTGATACAAACAGTCAGTTTTGTGCACAGGCAAGGATTCTGCCAGCAAACTGGCTCCTGGACTTCTAACAAGGAGTTAATGAGAAAAGAAAATCATCTGCTGCTTTAATCTGGAAGAATGAACATCTTGTGTCCTGCATGTCTACAGCACAGACAGTCTTGTTCTATGAAATAAGCCACTGAAAGGGACAATGGAAGCAGACAGGACTAATGTCTTACATTTTGCTGTGAGCAGAGTATGAAAAAGTTTGCCCAGCCTCTGAAGAATAGGCAGGAGGACACCGGCAAAAGACAATCCAAATGCAGTTAATTCACATGCAGAAGAGGGACAATCAACTGCACCTTACACCCTGGCCCTTCTGCTTACTGTGATGGCCTCCTGATTGGATGCTAGGAAAGATGCTGCTATGGCTTGGATATGATTTGTGTGTGTATCCCAAGGGTTCATGTGTTGGGAGCGTGGTCTTCAGTGTGGCAGCACTGGGAGGTGATGGAACCTTGAAAAGATGGGACCCAGGTCATTAAGGGTGCTGACCTTGAAACAAATTAAGGTCACTTTCATGGGACTCTTTAATAATTATTTCTTATGAGTGGTTATTATAAAAGCACAAGCCTGGCCACTCTGGCTTTCTGCCTGGTGATGTGATCTCTCCCTCTCACACATACTCTTGTCTTTGTGGTACCATCTGCCATGAAGCCCTCACCAGAGCTGAGCTGATTCTGGGGCTGTGCCAACTGAAGCTCCAGAACGGTAAGCTAAATAAGCTTCCTTTTAATAAAGTTACCCAGGCTCAAGTATTTTGTTACAGTAACAGAAAACAGACTAATACAGATGCTAAGGTTGGCTATTCACCAACGGCCTCTTCATTGTATGATATGCCTCCAATCAGCTCTCAGCCCTGTGATCTCACTGTGGCAGATGACTTTGCTGACACGTTAGTCCCTCCTGCTTTCTGTCCTGTATCCTGATCCTGCCTCTACTGGGACCCTCCCCTTGCCCATTCCTTCAATGGGCCAATTCTCTGGGATTCACTTTGAGTTTTATAGCATTGCTTAGCTGGTGCTACAACTTCAAAGACCCCTTTGGATCAATTTCTACCAAGACTCAATTTCTATTCTCTACTCTGCTGACCTCCAAATGTGTATTTAACAGCCTGCAGCACATTTCTATCAGGTTATACCAATAAACACCTCAAACTTTTCATATCCCAAACCAAACGCACTGTAAAAACCTGCATCTCCTCTGTGTTCATCAGGCTGGTCTTCAATGCTAGGTCAAACAGGTCAGAAAGTTCAGGTTCAGATCAGCTGACTCAGCCTCCCTTCAATCCCACTACCATATTCAGTGAGTTCTGGCAATCCTGCTAACTCTAAACCTTATGAGATTGTTGTAAAGTATGTATTTGGTCTTCCTCCCTGCTTCCTGGCATATTACTCTTACTCTCCAAAGTGGTAAGTGTCCCTTTGTATGATAATGAGATGAGTTGTGACTGGCAGTCCCTCAGTGGCTTCAGGACAGGGACCGGTCACTGGAAAGGCCAAGGCAGCATTCCAGGGTTGGGACTTCGAGCCCCGTCCCCAGTCTCCAGCGAGGTGCAAGCCACCTATGGTTAAGTCACTTGCCAATGGCCAATGATGTAATTCATCATGCCCAGGAAATGAAGCCTCCGTAAACCCCAAAGGACAGGTTCAAAAAGCTTCTGGATGACCAAACACACCGAAGATCCAGAGGAGGGCATCAGGAGAGCACGTGGAAGCCCCGGGCCTCTTCCCACATACCCTGCCTTGTCCGTCTTTTCAACTGGTGTTAAGTGGAATCCTTCATAATTTCCCACCTAACTGGCAAACATAAGTGTTTGAGTTTTATGAGCTGTGCTAGCAGATGAATTAAACCCAAGATGGGGTCATGGGAACCTTCCTTCATACCCAGTTGGTCAGAAGTGCTACTAAAAACACCCTTGACTTGTGATTGGTATCTGAAGTCGGGGGGCCATCTTGGAGATTGAGCCCTCAACTATGGGACCTGATTCTACCTCCAGGAAGATGGTGTCAGAACTGAACTGAATTAAAGGACACTCAGGTGGTGTCTTCTATAGAATTACTTGTTTGTTTGGCCATAGACGTCTTTTGCGTCAGTCGCTGTAGTGTGAAGGCCGAGGGAAGCACTTTGCTTCTTCTGAAGATCCCTATCTTCCCTCTCCCTTCCTCTCCAGCCCACCATAGATCAAATCCTCCTGCCTGGATTATTACAGTGGCCTAGACACTCACTTCTTCTCATCTCTCTTCCCCTCACATGTAACTCTTCCACTCAAGTAACTTTGAGTTCAGTCTATGTTGAACTCCCCCTCCCATGTGATAACTCCAAAACATGAATCTAATCAGTTTAATCCCAAGCTTTCGAATTTCAGCGGCTCTCCCCTGCACAAAGCAGTGGTTTTCAGACTGTTCCTATTAGAAATAAAATTTAATCAACACTCTCAATAGTTGTTTATTTACTTAGAAATTATATTCATACACCATTCTGAGTGTTTATAAAGTTTAATTTCTTCATCTGGGTTCTAATAAAATTTAGTATCTTTACCTCTCCTGGTGGATTCATTTGTAACCCACTGGGGCACTCACCATGTGCTCTAAGGACAAACAGTAGCAACTATGTCTGAACCCCCTGCACAGAGATGGAGCCAGCTCCCTGGTTAGTGTGTGTTTCACAGTCTTGCTTCAACCTAGCTGCTCAGACACAGCATGTGCCCCTTCTCCATCACCTCAGCCTTACTCAGTAGCCACCATGTGTGTCAGCTTCCCATCACTATAACACATACCTGATATCATCAATTTATAAAGAGAAAAGGTCCACTTTGTCTTACAGCTTACAGTTTGGGAGTTTTGGGTTCATGATCATCTAGCCTCATTACTTTTGGGTCTGTGGGGAACCATGTATAATGGCAGGAACATGTGGCAGAGCAACCTTCTCAGCTCATGGCCAGGGAGCAAAAGAGAGGAAGAAGGTAATAGGGTCCCATAAATCCCCTTCGAGGGCATGTCCTCAATGACCTAAAAACCTTCCATCTGACCCCACCTCTGAAAAGCTCAACCACCTCCTAGTAGTGCCAGAGGCTGGAGAGTAAGCCTTCAACACATGGACCTTGGGGGGCATTTATCCAGGCCACAGTATCACTCTTTTCCACAAACATGCTATTGATGTATGGGCATAGCACAACAGAAATAACATGGGGTGTCAGGGCCCTCCTTGCCAGTGTCTATGCTCTATAACTTCTGAACCTCCATTTTCTCTACTATATGATGAACAAGGAAACATCTGTACTTTGCAAGATTGCTGTGAGCATTAAGTGAGCTAGAGTGAAAAGTGATGCAGGGCCAAGCACAGAGGAGAGACCTAAGAAGGAGGAACAGGAGTCATTGCAAGTTCTATCATATAGGTTGTGCTTGGGATATGAGATTCTCCTTTCTCCTGATGGCTGCCTTCTTAAATGCCTTTCGATACTTAAAACAGCACCTCCTTTGAGAAGAATTGTTGATCATCTCAGGTGGAGTTTAGCTGGATGCATGTGTAGCTTGCCCACTCCATTGCCACTGCTGGAGGACTTGTCAATTCCAGAGTTCCTGCCAATAAATATTTACCAATATCTTGATTGGCAAAGGGAAAGGAGAACTACTTGAAAGTTCATGCTTACTCACAATTCCATGTTACAACTGCAGCAACTTACTTAAAAGTTGACAAGGTGCTTCCACGTATGTTCAGGAGGAGCATGCTGTTAGCTGCCCCTCAGCAGCACAGCAACTCATAAAGCAGATAATAAATTACAGAGAAGTAACTGTTTGACAAAATCCCTTTGGTGACAGTTTTCTCTTCTGTCTTGATATGATGCCAAGTTAATATTATCATAAAATAATTCCATTAACTGCAATCGTGCAGTTTACAGAGCCATTACTGTCATCAAAAAGGGAAATTATATTCAAACCCCCAAACAGAGGCTTACATAGGAATAAATGGCATTAACATGCAAACAAATTACATGCAGGAGAAATGGGAATAGCGATGTGACAGGCATTTCAGCCAATGCTCAGCGTAAACAGATGATTGCATTTTAATATTTATTCATACACAAACAATGAAAACAAATCACGCTGGCAAGTACCTCGGAGTTAAATTCATATTTGTTTAAAATGGCAAGCAGCTTATGCATTCACTCTAACTGCAGGCTATGCTGGGCGTGCCTGAGCTTCCTTCAGACTGCCTTGCTGCTCAATATATTCATGACCTAGAGATGAGCTGGAATATGCTATTTACATAAGAAGATCTGGTGGGGGTGATGCTGGTGGCGGGTAAGTGGAGGCTGGGGAGTCCTGGGATGTGGCAAAATAAAGCGAGATGCACAGCAAAAAGGCACAGAGAGCGCCTGATGGTCAGAGTCTGGGTTGACTTCACTGATGCTAAAAGCACTTTGGGAAAGGCAGTGCCCTTCAGCCCAGGTGAGTGAGCCAGACCCACACGTGTGCTGGAGCTATGGTCCAAGCTCCCATAAGGCCTGCATTAATGGAACAGTTAACCCATTGCAGGCCAGTGGCACTGTCCTTCTAGGCTCCTGGGTCAGTGGTGGGGAACAGGATGACACTTTTGGATGCTATGGCTCTTATCAGAATGCAGAGGAGCATGAGCTCCCCTGGGCCTCCTGGGCAGCAGCTTTCCCCATCCATCCGCTGGGATGAGGATAGTCCTGACCACCTGCAGAGCTTCATCATAATGGTGAGGAGCCTTTCCTAACCTCTCCTGCTCCAAGACCTCATTCTCTTTACTAAGTTCCCCCTGTGCTTAGGGGTGGTCCTCAGTAACCGAGCACCTAAGCTCATGCAGCCTTTTGCCCACTAAGTAGACACCTCTAGTCTGAGCTGCTTTCTCTAGGAACAGCCCCTTCTCTTGGCCAGCCAGACTTCACACCTGCCTGGCTCAGCAGAAGCTCCAGCTCTCGACCTGATTAATCAGAACAGGCAGAGTATAAAGCCTCCTTCTGCTAATTCTCCACTGTGCCAACTTTGAGACTAAGTCCAAACTTCAATTTTCTTATTTATGAAATGGTGCCCATTTCATATTGACCATGTGCCTACTATGTTCCATATGCTATTCCTAGTGCTTGGAATACAGAAGTGCAAAACAAAGACAAAACAAAACAAAAACAACAGCAACAACAACAAAAAACCGAGCTGTGCACCCTCCTGGAACTGATGTTCTAGCAGGGAAGGTGCAATAAACAAAAGCATAATTAATTATCATGGTATGATAACACGAGATCCATTCTATGGGAAGAAAAAAAAAAAGGCCAAAAGTAGAGTGAGGAGAAGGGAAACCAGGTGCACTGGGGGTGGAGCAGCAAAGAAAGCACAAGCGAGGTGTAGTAGGATATGAAGTGAGAAAAGGAAGTCCGACTGCATCTTTGTGAAAATGCACTAAGAATTAGCAGCTAAGAATCACCCTGGGCCCTGCTACATGGCAGGAAATGTCAGGAGCCTTCTATCCTGGAACTCACTCAGTCTATGCAGTGACCCTGTGTGGTGCATACTAGTGTCATGCCTGTGTCACATATCAGAATACAGGTTTAGGCAGATGAAGTAACCCAAGGTCCCAAAACCAGTAGATGGTATGGGAGGATTTATGCTCAGAATTCCAACTCTGGGAAGCTGGCTCTGGCGACCATGCCTCTAACCACTGAGCTGATGGCCTCTTCTAGGAGGGGGGAGGTGAAAGAGGACTTTGTGGAAGGCTGAGACCCAAGAGGTTACAAGAAGTAGCAGGAAGAAGCAAGACTTACTTGAATGAGTAGGACTGGTAACAGAGCAGAGGCAAAATGCAGAGAAAAGAGAGGCAGAGCAAGCAGGGGCCACGAGCGAGGCACCAGGTTCGCTCCACCAAAGGGGCACAGCCCAGGAGAAATGGGAGCAGCAGAGTCAGGGCTCACCCCCCGGGGGCCAGCAGCAGAGTAAGATCAATCATGTGGTCCAAGAAAGGCACAGATACCTGGCTGAAGGCTTCTTACCTGTTAGAAACCAAACAGCAAAAAATGCTTAGAATCACATGAACAAATTTGGAGCATGAATCAAGATGTTGGAATTTTCTCTTACTAATTTAAATCTGAGCTTTTGAAATAGACACCCTCTTTGTCTCTCCTAGATGATGGCATGACATGGGCTCACACGTATCACATTTATGGAGTAAATACAGATACTGCGTGGAACATTTTGTACATGTGATCTTTCATCATCAAAACACCATGAGCCGGTTTATCCCATTTATGAGTGAGAAAACTGAGGCTCAGAGAGGCTGGGTCTCTCACTAAGCCAGGTGTTTACAGGAGTGGGAATATCCCTCCCTCCAAGGTCTGTGCAGCATGAACATGTGTTCATGACCACTACACTGTACTGCCTCCAGCATGCTAGCCCATGGCAGCATTAGGATTTGAAAGGAGCAAGATGGAGGGGAGCAAATCCTGCTGCAGCTCTGGGCTCTGCACCTCCTCTCCTTTGGAGTCATCCCTACAGGAGTGCTGCAGTGTAACTGCTCTGGGCCTGGCCAGCAGCAAGGGGAGCTGCTGGGTGTCCATCATGGAATAGGAAAGCACAGACAGCTCCAAGAGCCAAGTATTTCCAGGACCTCAGAGACCTTGGGGATCAACACAGCTGGTTGTCTGGGCTTGAGGATTAAAGGCACAGCAAGGAGCTTTGTAAAGAAGTTCAATAAGTTCAATGTCTAGAAGGTAATCGCTCCAACTCTTTCTGAATGTTTCTCACTATTTTCTATGCCTCCCCAGGGATCAGTCATTCTACAAAAGCCTCTTGGATATAGACCTTATTTATGGCCACCCAGAGTCCTTTGGACGCCCTCCCCACAATTTAGGAGTTCTCCCTCTTTCCACCACTGCCTCCTTGTGCAGAAACTGGGACCTGTTCTACCGACTTTCTTTACAGCTGTGGTGCAGGCGGTACCTGGGGAAAGACACGGGCCCCAGAGGTTGACTCATAGGGAGGGACAAGAAACTCAGGACTTATTTGGCTGTAAGTTAAAGTGAATACCCCCCCACCCCCCGGCAAATCAGCAAAATAAAAAGTCCACTCTTTCTCCACCAGTTCTCTTCCTCCCCAACTCACCCATCCTGCACACCAACACAGGAAAACCCTCACTCTTGCAAATCTCCATATGTAGTAGGTGCAAAGACAAGTGGCAGGGAACAAATAATGGGAGCTAGATCAGCTGCAATTATGCACACGGGGAAGAATAAAGGAATAACAGGAAACAGGAACACAATACCAGACATGATAAACCCCAAAGCAATAATTACATTCTTACTTCCTACCAGCTGGCTTAGGAATCTTAAAACATTGAGACTTCTATAGTCTAGCTGTCCAAGTATAATGCCCCCACCCTGTGGAGAAATACCCCAATTCCTTCCCAGCTCCCCTGAGGCTCCATTGGAGAGCAGATCACCACTACAGACTCTACAACGAACAAGACACGTGAAACCTACCTTCTCCTAGCATGATGTTGTAGACCTTCTTTGCAGGTCAGCCTATACTTTTGTTCATGAGAAAAAAAATCAAAGATAAGGCCTGTGTTGTCTTAGAGACATTTCTTCTTATCAAATGTTAGTGATGTTCCATATGCTGGGAATATAGCAGGAAATAGCAAATTGCTCCACTCCTTAAGAAGCCAAAAGTGACTTAGCACTGAATGTGGCCCTAAGTTAGGATTTCTGAAAGATGACATCCCTTCAGGCATAGAAGAAGAGAGTAAATAAACAAATGTACTTTGTTCCAGTAGATACGAGAGAAATAAGGGGGAAAAAAGAAGATAAGAAGAAAGAGAGAGAGGGAAGGAGTGAGGGAAGAAAAGAAAGATGAAATAAGGAAGGGAGGGAGGAAGGAAGGGAGGAAGGAAGGAATGAAGGAACGAAGGAAAAGGAAGAAGATAAACAATAAAATAAATAAGCCAAAAGAAAAAACTGGGGAAGATATGACAAACAAAAAAGATATGTTCTTACAGATCAAACATTCTCCCTTGGAAAAAATGGATAAAACATTCTTCCTATTAATCTGAAACTACAATGTCTGAATCCTCACACTCCAAAAACTTCAATTCTCAGAAAGACTAGACTCTCCTATTGTTTTAATAATTGACAAGTATCCCTTGAATTTGGGAAAATATCTCCTATGATTTGACTGACAAGGCAGAGAAACTGAAACAGATGCTTCACTTCCAGAATAACCTAAGAGACATAGGTTTTGTGGCATCTTTCTCCTCCTTATTTGAAATTTCAATGAGTGTTTTAGGAAGCTCCCAAATGAGGACCCACTTCAGATACCTTATTGACTATCCATCATCATGATCAAAGCAATGGTTACAGACTTCACCTTTCTTTTAGAAAGTCACTTCTCCAACACACTGAGTCTATACCATAGTGGCTGACCTGACCTACAGCACACATGACCACGACTGCACAAGATGCTTCTCCATCTCCCTGGCCACTCTGTTTAGGATCTCAGCACATGATCAAGACAGTTCTTAGCACAGGATTATTGCTGGGATAACAAGGATCCTAGGGTTGGTTTGCTTCAGCCAGCAGAACATAAGTGTGTGGTTTCTTGTAGCCTACATGCTGGAAAACTTGCCTCAGAAAGCAAAGAACAAAAGGCAAGCAGAGTCAAGATCTAGAGAGGTAGAGATGATCCCAACTACATTGAACATCTGGATTCAATCATGTGTGAGGACAATCTACTCCCTGATTCTCCAATAGTGTGAAGTAAAATAAAGTTCTATTTCACCCTAAGTCAATTTCAGTTGAATATTCTTTATTTGCACTGGTAAGAAAAAACTTCAGATAATACATTCCTTGTGTATTTTTTCTTATTTCCCATCACATACAACCAACCCAGTCACATGTATAACCAATCCCCTATCTAACCTTGCCTTAGAGCTAAGATGAACACAAATGGTTCTTTGGTAGATCACATTTGGATGCCTCCATTTCCATAGACCTTCAGAAAGACAGCTAGTATCTGTGATATCATCTGAGTCCCCTAAGGTGCTCTGAGACATCAATGGACTTGTTGGCTACAAGGGCAGACAGGTCAACTGCAACTGCCAGCTCATGGGTCACTAGAGCCAAAACATTGCCAACTCCCTGAGTTCTGCTCCCCCCCCCCCGCCACAGGCCCTCTAATATTTAATATAGATTCCTGGAAATTTTTCTGACAATTGTCTTAAATCAAATGAAGAATGTTAGATGAAACACAGAAGAGCCTCAAATCACAAATCACATTCATCTGGTGAAACATAACTGCAGTACATTAAGATTCCTTCTTTTCCTCGAATTAACTTAGAGAGTACAATTAGTACATACTCACAACTCTCTGGGTTGGATCTGGGCTTTTTTAATGTTGAGATGGCTATAATATTTATTTAATTTTATTTATTTATTTATTTATTTATTTATTTATTTATTTATTTATTTATTTATTTATTTAGTACTAGGGGTGGAACCCAGGGGCACTCTATCTCTGAGCTGCAACCCCAGACCCTTGCTATTCTTTTGAGAGAGGATCTCGTTGAGATGCTGAGGGTCTCACTAAGTTGCTGAGGCTGGCCTCAACCTTGCCATCCTCCTGTCTCAGCCTCTCAAGTATTGGGATTACAGACATGTGCCACCATGCCTGGCTGCTGGTTACAATTGTTTTTAGCAGAGTTTCTCCCACAGTTCAAATACAAATACAGTTGGATACCGGAGGAGTTGCTGAGCTAATCAATCACTCTTACACAAGAAGTACTCACTGTGAAAATAATGTCCTTGACCGAACAATAAACTTGAACACGTATTCCAAAGCTTTCAGAGTCCTCAGGATTGGTTCGCACTGCTCCCCTCTGCTGGAGGTATCCAGGTAAGTCTTCAGCACTGTCATCAGTTTCCTAAATAAGGGATAATATTCGCAAAATACTTCTCTTTCTAGCCCACAGCCTGGTAATTAGTCTGCTCAGTAAATTATAAGGCATTCACTCAAGGGTTAAAGGTGGTGGTATAGCCAAGTTTACTACTTGTTTACAAGCATAAAAATAACAGCATAAAAATTTATATATATAAGCATAAAAATGTATATATATATACATAAATATATATATATATATATTACAGAAAATGAATAAGTATTTCCTGCCCATAAAAGCCAGCAAAGGCAAATGTAGTTGGGGAAAAAAAACAAACTTTTGATTTTTTGCATAATCAGGCAATGAGTGGGAATAATAGTGGTGATAGCGTGTCTTTCTCAGCCTTTTCTTCTATACAAATGTTCTTGTAATTACCATGAAACTCCCCTTCTTACAAAATTTGTTTTGTTTTTTTCATCACCAGTGAGGCAGACTTTCAACTGCTCAGTCTGCCTTTCAAGGCTTCTTTCTCAACTGGCTGTCACCCATGCTCCAGCGTAATTTCCCATCTTCCCTCCTCCGGTTCTTGGACTCAGGCAACACTGAGTGATGGGGCATCTCCACTTTCCTCTCCCTAGCCTTTGAGTCCTGGTGTTTTCCACAAGTAACTCTTAGCAAATGATAGCTGACTAGCTGAATGGGTGGATAAATGAACACATTTCCATGTGGGACTGCACCACAACTATTCATCCCAGTTCTTGGGGTTTTGCATATTTTTAATATACTTTTATTAAAAGTAATTACATTTCACAGTGAAGTTCAGAGTGATAGGGACATGCATGCACACCACACTTGGTGAGCTTTCTCCCACATCTCACCCAGCTGCCTCTCCTTCCTCTTACTTGATATTGAGGTTGGAATTGATAATTTTATACATGTACATAGCATCAATTGAAATGATTTCTGCAACGAGTTTCCCTCACCCCCACCTTTCTCTCCCTAAACCCCCTTCATCACTCTCTTGGGGTTTTTCCTCCTTTATCGGGAGTCTCTCTTGTATCCCAATTTCTGCCTACCTTCCACATGTGAAATAACACATACGACTTTTCACTTTCTGTAACTGACTAATCTCACTTAATATAATTTTCTACAGTTCCATCCATTTTCTGCACATGACATAGTTTTCCTCTCTTTTATGGCTGAGTAGGATTCCACTGTGTGTATATCCCATAATTTCATAATTCCTTCATCTGTTGATGGACACCTAGGCTGGTTCCATAATTTGGCTATTGTGAATTGTGCTCCTACAAACATGGACATGCATGTATCACTTTAATACTCTGATTTCAATTCCTTTGGAAAGATCCCCAAGAATGATATAGCTGGATCATACAGTGGTTCCATTCCCAGTCTTTAGAGGAAACTCCACACTGATCTCCATAGCAGCTGTACTAATTTGCATATTTTTAGGATATCCAAATTACCCAGTCATGGGTTAAATTTTATCACAAGAGGGAAAACTCACACAGACTAGTGTCTAAAGGAAGATACTCAAGTTTCTAGTGTCCTATGCATCCCAGCAGGGAAAGTAGGAGGTGTTCAAGAAATTCCTGGATGCACAGGCACTTACTTGTAAGCCAATGTAGCACTGAAATGCTGCTGAATGTAAGCCTCCAGAACTGTGTTGAAATGCTGGAATTTCCGGTCTGCAATGAGTCCTATTATGTAGATCTGAGGAAAATACAAGGAATTATTGGAGTGGTGGACTCAGAACAGAAAACTGCATTTGCCTCCACAATGTCAAATTTTTTTTTGCCCAGGACATAGGTCTTTAATACATAGTTCAGCCTTTTCACTAAAGTAATGTCTCTCTAAAAAGGGTCTCATGAAGTATGCTTCAGGGTGTGGTAAGGTAAAAGGATTTCACTGCCAAATAAATTAGAGACATCACAGGTTATCATCATTAGACTGTCTTCTTTATTATAGGAGTTTGCAGAGTTACTAATATTCTAATGTGCATTGTAAATTTCCAAGGGGGTCATGCAACATTTAGCACTTCCCTGTTATTTAATCCAAGGGTCTCTTAGTCATGAAGCATCTTTCCTTAAAACTAGCATTCTAGGGGACCTCCTTGAAAGCCACTGATTAAGTCACAGTTACTCCAAGTAATCTTTTTAAACATACAAATATCCACAATACAAGGGACTAACACATTAAAACTTTGCTAGCTTCCGATAACCTAATGCAGATGTTGCTTATGTTTGTTTTGAGCAAATGTGACTTGTGATAGGGAGAAGAGAAACAGACCATGTGGGAAAATAGGGAAGAAATATGTGGATGGCACCACTGTGAAAGGTTCTGGGTTGGCAGGAGCAGAGGAATGACTCTGATGAGTTAGAGGACGAGGACATAAAGGAGAGTGAGGAACACCTGGTCAGGGACCAGCTCCCAGCCATGATGATTCACAGCATCCAGCCTCATGTACTTTCAAGAGGTGTCAATCTGACATCGACACTGAATGTCCCCCTTTCACACACTGTACCCCAGGCTTTCAGATGAACTGGAAACAAATGAAGGGAAACAGCAGCTCATCCATCAGTCCGGATGCCAAAGGTTACAACGCCTTCAAAAACTTCATGACAAGGGCCACAGGCTGATAGTTCTCATTATTCTCACAGTGGAACACATGTTAATGCTTGATGTCACCAAACACCTGTCCCCTCTCTCTTACCAAGGCATCAAAGACGAGGATGTCATACTCATCACTTTGAGAATGCTCCATCATGATGTTGAAGAGAGCGTCTAGAGTGTCCTGGAGAAACTGGATGAAGGAATGAAGGTTGTGTTCAGAAAGAGTCCATGTGGCCCCAGAGCCCCACTCCAAATGTCTGTCCCAGAGAACCAGAGCACACAGCCACCACATGCCGTGTTCAGGGGCCCAGTACTTGGATCAACACAGCTGTCCATCAATGGCAGCACAGATGCACATATGGTGACATTTTCTTGCTACAGAATACTACATGACAATATGTAAGACCAAAATACTTCCACATGCAAGAGTGAGGATGTTGAGTAAAGTAAGTCAGACACAAAAATAAACATTCTTTACTACTCTACTTGTTTGAAATTCCAGGGTAGGCACCACCCACCTATGACAGTAGTGGCCAGCCTAGGAGTTGGCCCTAAGAGGGTTGATGAGTATCAAGAGGTACAAGGGAGCCTCAGTAATGCTACAGAAGTTCTGAATCTCCATCTGGGTGGTGGGTATGTGCTGCGTATGTTTATGGAAGTTCATTGAGTTGTGCTGGTAAGTGCTTTGTACCTATTTTATTGTATGTATATTGTACTTCAATAACAAATTTTGTTTTGGCACTGGAGATTGAATCCATAGGCATTTTACCTCCAAGCTACATCCCAAGCACTTTTTATCTTTTATTTTGAAACAGGGTCTCACTAAGTTGCTGAGGCTGGCCTCAAAACTGTGATCCTCCTAGCCGGGCGTGGTGGCGCACGCTTGTAATCCCAGCATTCGGGAGGCTGAGACCGGAGGATCCGGGTTCGCGGCCAGCCTCAGCTACCTAGTGAGGCACTCCGCAACTCAGTGAGACTCTGTTTCAAAATAAAGAATAAAAAAAAAGGGGCTGGGGGTGTAGCTCGGAGGTAGAATGCCCCTGAGTTCAATCCCCAGTACCGCAAAAAAAAAAAAAAAAAAAAAAAAAAAACTGTGATTCTCCTATCTCAGCCTCCCAAGTACTGGGATTACAGGTGGGCCTAGCAATAACAAACATTTTTTTTAAGAAGAAGAATCAAATAGGATCACAATAGGATTCAGGACTCCCCCACCCCATTACTTCTCTAAGCTGCCCAAAGACAATAGACCTTATCAAAGGAGTGCCTGGGGGAATTTCCTTGCCATTGCTAGACTAGGTAGGCAGGTCAATGGTATATATTGAAAGCATTGATCTGGAAATTCTACTAGTGTTTTTCCAGGCTGGTTGGACACTTAAAAAAAAAAACTTGATTCCCCTCCCTCCTAAGGGATGACTCAACATTTCTTATAATCCCTCAAAACCCAGAGGTACCACATAAAGATGTTTAAGCTCAGAGTTTATAGCCTTACCAAGTTCTTGACAGAAACAAGATGACCAGGACCCTGGGAAAAACTTCACAGGATTGAGGAGGGTTGCTTTAATCAGACTCGTGCTTTTAGACACTTGATATGCCCTCCCACCATGTGGATGCAATAATAAGTCCCACATTTGCATTGTTTTCTGCTTGCTTCACTTAAAATGTAAGCTTTGATGTCTTTCTCTGTCTCATCTTTAATACATAATGCTCTCAAGACCAGCAGCACAAGCTAAGAATACTTTCTATTTCTTTTTTTTTTTTTTTTTTTTTTTTTTGCGGTACTGGGGATTGAACTCAGGGGCATTCTACCTCCGAGCTATACCCCCAGCCCTAGTTTTTATTCTTTATTTTGAAACCGAGTCTCACTAAGTTGCGGAGTGCCTCACTAGGTAGCTGAGGCTGGCCGCGAACCCGGATCCTCTGGTCTCAGCCTCCCAAATGCTGGCGAATGCTGGGATTACAAGCGTGCGCCACCACGCCCGGCTCTTTCTATTTCTAATAATGTGCATTTAGTACTAAGAGGAAAGCATTGCACTCTCCACAGCAACACCTAACAACAAAATAATTAAGAGTTACTCTTTATTGAACTTTGCATATTTCATATGCTTTAATTAACTTACTGTGTATTGGCGTGTAAGAGTCTGTGCTGATAGTTTTGTGTACTACCAATTCCGATACCAAAGACATGGATGGGGAGGGGGGGGGAAGGGGAGAGACCGGGGGGGAGGGCACCAAGAACTATGTGCATGCATTTCTCGGACACTCTATACTCCAATATGATGTAAAGTTACAATGCACCAAATTTAAAAAAAAAAAAGTCTGTGCTGAGTAATTTCTAAATAATATCTAATGAATGCTCATAGCAACCCTGAGAAATATGCCATATTCATAGTATTATCACATAAACTGGGCAAATGACAGAGCTGGGATCCACATCCAGGTTAATCTATTTCCAGAGACTAATTACAATCAGAGGTCTCTTTTTTCTTTTTTATACTTTTATTGGTGCATTATAGTCTCACGTCATAATGCAGTTCATAGTGATCTTCACATACATGCACATAGCACTTGGTGGGCTTTCCACCAGCTCCCTCCCCATCCCCCTGCTCCCCCATAAAGGATATTGAGATTGACATTGGTATTCTCATATATGTATATAACATCAATGGAAGTGATTACTTCACTGATCCTCCCTCTCCCCCCAACCCTTTCCCCTAGACCACCTCCCTGTCTCACTGAAGTTTTTCTTCTGTTATTTGAAGTTTCTTTGGTATCCTGATTGCTCACTAGCTTCTAAATATTGACCCTCCATTTTCTGTGACTAGCTAATCTCACTTATCATAGTGTTCTCCAAGTCCATCCATTTTCCTGCAAATGACATTATTTTGTTGTTCTTGATTGCTGAGTAGAATTCCATTGTGTGTGTATATCGCATAATTTTGTAATCCATTCATCTGGTTCCATAATTTGACTATTGTGAATTGTGGTGCTATAAACATGAATATACATATATTACTATGATTTCTGATTTCAGTCCCTTTGGAAAGATATCCAGGAGTGGTATAGCTGGATCAGCTGGTGGATCCATTCCCAATTTTCTGAGGAATCTCCACACTGACCTCCATAGCTGCTGCACTAATTTGCAATCCCACCAATGGTGTAGAAGAGTTCCTATTTCCCCACATCCTCACCAGCATCTATTAATAGTTGTTGGACTTCTCGATGATCGCCATTCTGATTGGAGTTAGATGGAATCTTCGTGTAGTTTTGATTTGCATCTCCCTGATAGCTAATGATGTTGGACATTTTTCCATGCAATTATTAGGGATACAACCAGAGTTTCTGCTGCTCAACATTCAGTGCCATTGAGCCAAGTCACCCCCTGGATTTCCTAACAAAGATTCCTCAGACAACTTGGGGGGAAAAAAAAGGCATCCTATCTCTTTCAACACTTATCTCTCCCCTGGTGCTACCCTTGGTTTAATGTTCTGTCCACTGGCAGATGTACACGAGCAAAATGGAGTCCCACTGACCTTCACCACTTCCTCTCCATCCACAATCTTCAACTTTTCTAAGTTTTCTTGCAGCAGTTGAGGCTTCATACGCCATTTCAACAAACCCAGCAAGCCCACTGAAACAGTCCAGAGACATTGAGTTACCAATACTGGCCTGAACCATCCCTAGAGGGACCCACGTGGACTTGTGTGCCCATGCTCACATGAGTGTACACACACACACACACACAAACACACACACACACACACACACACACATGCCACCAGCATGATCACAATAGTTTCATTACCATTCTGGGTGAGTTTTGTGGAGCACACCAGGGTGGAAATGGAGAACACATCCCGGGAGCTGACAGAGAGCCCCCCAACACTGCTGGAGCTCCTGCTCAAAGTGGCCCCCTTGTTTTCTGCCTGGTATCGATAAGAAGGAAGAGTCAAGTAAGCGCTGGAATCCTCCATCTTCTTGCTGTCGCCCTGGAAATGACACTTCCATTACTGTCCTGAGCCAAGAGTATATATGCAATAGTACACAGAGCTTGCAGTGACCAAATTACACACTGTGAGGTGGATCCAAAACGGTGAGGAAACTCATCAGAGAAACAATGATCATAGGGTGATGAGGCAGAGAAGTTTTACCACAAAACAGGCAAGGATCCAAAGTCACATTATACAAAAGGGGCTGATCAACCACTTGAAGGCTCTGTGAACTTCATTAAAGGCAAAAAGGGAGTTAAAGATTCTCATACAGCAATTCTAATCTATCCTAATTTTTTAAATTTATAATAAAATGATTCCACCAGTAAGAAAGATAATCCAGCTTAAACTAGTAGTTAATGGCAAAGGCACTAGGTGTGAAAGCCTTGAGATCCAGACTCTATCTACAAATCACTAGTCTATAGAATCCTGAATTCATTCCTCGGCCTTTTTGAGTCTCATTGTTCTCAGGAGTACATTGAGGATAGTCATATTCCAAACTTCCTAGAATTTCTGAGCAAATTGAATGGGATAATGCAGAGTTCATGGCAGAGAGATCATAAAGCAAGTGCCCAGGTTGAAGTTAGTGCCTGGAAGAAGAGATTCCAGGACGGTCACACTTACTGGACCCTTACTCTGTACCAGGAGCTATGCCAAGTGCTTCAAATGTTCTAGTTTCCTTCACTTAAGCTTATGAAGCAGATTCTATTACCATCTTGGTTTATAAGTAAGGAAACTGAGGGCTAATGAGGTTAAGTAGAAAGAAAACTGAAGTCAGGCATGGTTGCACATGCTTGTTAATCCAGTACTTGGGAAGCTAAGACAGGAAGATTGCAGAGCTGGAGGCCTACCTTAACAACTTAGGAAGACCTTTAGCAACTTATCAAGATCCTATTTCAAAATTTCAAAAAGGAGCCAGGCGTGGTGGAGCACACTTGTAATCCCAGCATTCGGGAGACTGAGACCAGAGGATCCAGGTTCGCGGCCAGCCTCAGCTACCTAGTGAGGCACTCCACAACTTACTGAGACTCGGTTTCAAAATAAAGAATAAAAAAATAGTGCTGGGGGTATAGCTCGGCGGTAGAATGCCCCTGAGTTCAATCCCTAGTACCGCAAAAAAAAAAAAATTTTTCAAAAAGGACTAGGGGTGTGGCTTGGAGGTTGAATGACCCTAGGTTCAATCCCCAGTTACATACACACACACACACACACACACACACACACACACACACATGGAAAGAAAGAAAAAAAAAAACAGACTACACCTGGACCTCTGCCCTCAAGGAGTTCACTGTCTTTTGGGGAAGAATGGCTTTCAAGCCAAGAACTACTTCTATATGGGATAAATAAGAAAACTGAGGTTGTAAAGAAGAAAGGGGATACTCTGGAAAAATCAAAGAGTGCCATGTGATGGGGTCATGTGGGTCATGTTGGCCATGTTGACCACAGTCAAAAGGACCCCTGCAGCCTACAAGGCCAAGAAAGCCAAGGCAAGGCCTTGACCCCGTGCTGACCTCCAACCCATGCCCTCGATTACAACCATACACTTTGCCTCCAGCCAGGGGCTGCCAGCTGCATCCTGCTGTCACGAGAGGGCATGTTGGGAAAGCACACAGATAAGGGCAGGGCAGACACTTCCTCACTTCCTGTAAATAGTCCAGGGCTCACTCTGTGAAGATGATAGTAGTGGACATCTGTCCACCCTTTGTAGTTTGCATGGCTCTTGCATGTGTGTCATCTTGTCAAGCGTCATCGCTGCCATCACTGCTTGCCATGAACCACATGTCTTCATATCTTGGAACCTGGTCCCCAGGGTGGTGATGTTGAGGTAATAGAAGCTCCAAGAGGTGGAGCTTAGTGAGAGGTCCTTGGGTAGTTGAGGCACTGCCCTGTGAAGGGACTATGGCAGTTCTCATGGGACCCTAGTTAGTTCTAGGGAGAGGGTGGTTATAAAAGCCTGAGCCTGGCCCTTCCCAGCCTCCCTGGCTTCCCATTTAGTGTGTGCTCTCCTACACACACACATACACACACACACACACACACACACACACACACACACACCCTCCATGATGACCTCACCAGAGCGAGCAGGTGTCAGTGCTAAACAAACCTCTTTTCTGTATCAAGTATCCTGCCTCCAGTACTTTGTTGCTATAGTATCACCAAACAGAGTAATACACTGCCTAAGAAAAAGGAATTTGAGACTCAGGGAGAAATGTGACCTGATTCCAGTTTTAGTCAACAGCAGGATCAGGACCCTGGATTCTGATATTTTTCTACTAGCTATAGCATCTCTCAAATGTTTCATTTTTCCTGCAGGTTTTCTCCATGTACCACAGAGGTCCTGGCAGAGTTGAGAGTTCATTGCTGTACGCAACAGTGACATTTTCCACTTATGGAACTCATTCCTGTACCCATCTTTATTATATTTGCATGTATTGTCTCGTATAACACAAGGACTCACAAAAGGCTCATTGGTGAGAAAGTAAAGGCCCAGAGAAGTTAAGATTTTTGCAAGGATACACAGCCACTAGGCCCTGGTGTGTGTGATCCTGGGGTTCCTGCTATTGATCACGAAGCCATCTGACTGCTTTGCTTCCTACACCCCCTTCACTGCATTTGGTTCTAATGACAATACCTTGAGGACAACCAAGTCATGGCATCCATCATGCAGTGTGGTTCCATCTTCTTTCATCAACTTCACGTAGGACATGGCAAAGTTCTTTTCTCCTTTATCTTTAGCTGAAATAGCATTGCAAGGTCAGGAAAGAAAATGGAACATGGGCCACACAATTGTCCCATTCATCTTCCCATAGGACAGCCGCAGGGACTTGTTGGGGTACTCACATTCCAGAGAGGACCGGTGTCGAAACATGAATCTCAGGTGGATCCTCTGCATGTCTTCAATAGGGACCGCCACCTCAGCAAGCAGAAACCAGAGCTCAGGTGACAGTGAGTTAAATGTTCCCCCCCTACACACACACACCACAAAGACAGCCTGACCATTTAACTTAAAGCACTACATGCTGATTTACCACCCACCCATCAAGCCTGATGAACTGTAAATAAATTACATAAGAACTAGCTATGAAGAGAAAATAAAGTACCAAATGTAATCCATTTGGCAAATTGCATTCCCAGCCAATGAAAAGAGGTCCGTAAATTATAGTGAGGAAAAATGAATCTCCCCAAATTGATATAAAAGTCACATAACTTTAGCACAGGATTTGATGCACTGCGAACTGCACAATGCACATTTTCCCTGCACACTCCAGGAGTTCTGGCAATTGTAGCAGGGCTTAGAAAATTAGCAATGGCCATTAAGGGGTTTGCTTGAGGACTCTCATTTATGCAAATTAATAAAAGTGCTTTAATCCAATAATATTTGGAAAAATCCTAAAGCTCATCCCTTTTTGTTTGGACACATGTCTGATGCTTTTGCTTCCAAGACACTGAGCTAGGACAATGATCACTGGCCACCCCAGCACTGCTGTCTGGTGAGTGGTCTGCTGGCACCACTCACTAAGGTGTTTCTGCCCTGGCCCTGGACTCCCCACCTCCCAAAGCCTCACAGCTCTACTGCAATGTGCCTCCAGGCCAATGCAGAGAGCTACCTGCAAGAACAACACTTTTATCTTTAAAAGGGATAAGTCTGCAATATACAAATGACTATTAAAAGACAAACAGATAGATACATTGCAGTGCTTTCTTCTTCAGAAAATGAAATCTGTGGCAGAGGAGGCCTGCCATTCTGTCCACGTGCCACCAAAAGAACTGAGCAGCTGCAGTCTAATTCATCCTCTCGCTGTGTGTTGGATGATTACTAGAAACTGCAATCGTGCAAGGCACTGGCCACGCTGATGTAAGGTAACGTCCTTGTACCCAAAGAACTCGTGGTCCACATTGGGGTGACATATAATAGCTGCATGGCAAGGATCATGAAGAGACATAACTATGGTGCAGGAGAGCACATAGAACAGAAAACCTATGCAAGCCAATCATTTTTTAACTCCAAGTTGGGTAGGTCAGCATTTTGCAGAGAGTGACAATAAGGAGACTCACTGAGAAAAAAATATGTATATATGTGACGAGACAGGAGCCACTAGGGTTTGAACAGACATCCACCAAAAAGAAACCCATGTGTACATCTTGAGCTTGGAGTCAGAGCACCAGTTGAATAAAGAATGCTACTAATTATAAGGCAGAGATAGCTGAATCTGTGATCAAGTTCCACTGTTCAATGAGTTAATTCCAAATTCTCATTCTAATGGAGGATATTCCTTGATGCTTAGTGTGCTGATTTGTAGTTAGGGCCACTTCTATCTGAGGAACCATCCCCAAAGGGCATTTTAGGTATGGCATGGCCCTCACATGTGCTTGAAAGCTATCTTTCCTCCCTGCAGTGTAGAAAGGCACAGTTTGATGGGCTGTCCACTGTTCACCAGGGGACTATCAGACAAGTCCACATTGGTTAGGTACTACATCAATAAAAGGTGAACAAGAGAACCAGGGTACTCACTCATTAGGCCGCCACTTCTACTGCCCACTACACCACCAGACACTCACTAGGATATTGTTTCATCCCCTGGAGGTGCCTCAGAGAACCTCATGCCCTCACAGATGGTGGCTTCTGTTGTAACCCATAGCTAAAGCTAGTTCTAGCTATCGCTCTGTATCCTTCCAGTAAGTATACACATAATTGGCCGCAGAATTGAGTTGGCAGTTCCATGAAGAAACACATGATATATTCTTACATTGTTCACAATCACATGATGGGTCTGTTGAGCCTCCTGTCTGCATAGATTAGAACAAGGAACTTCTGAAGTATATCCAGAATACTGACCCAGGGATATACTCTGCAGAGCATGTGTCCATCAGAAAGGTTCTGAGAACCGGAGATAAGGAAGTCTTTGACATCTTCATTTGTTCTCAAATTTCTCAGCACTTTTCACATTCATTTGACTGGAGAACTTTATTTTAATAAAGTATCACTTAGTACTCCACAGAATATTTGGGTGCAGAAATACTGCATGAGAGGGACCTTGAGGGAAACTGCAACATTATTTTGAATTCCTACACCCACCCCTCCTCTTCCCCTGCTACACAGAGCAGGCACAGGGCTGCCTACCACTGTGAACCAGACTGTCTTCTGGAGGGGTGAATAAAAAAACAGGCAAGGGTCAAGTGTTTGAAGGGCATCTCAAAGGAGTATAAAATCCAAGAAAACTACCAAGTATGTCGTAGACAGTCAAGAGCAAGTAGTATTTATTGAGTGCATACTTTCTTCCAAAGGCCTCTGACAGAGCCATGTGTATTACCTGACTTCGACTTCACAGTCAGCATCTCAGTCCTATTTTACAGGTAAGGAAACCAGAAAGCAGACTGACTGAATGACTTGCCCAAGGTCAAATGGCTGGGGCTGAATGGCAGAGCTAGACTGTGAAACCTGGACCCTCTAGAGTCCTGTTTGACTTGCTGGACTGTTCTCATAAAGAAGAGCCTGCATGCTAATTGTGCCAGTTCACTTTCTATTCCTTCTGGGAGCAGTGGCAAGCACAGATCCAGGGCCAGGCTGCCCAATTCCAGTCCCAGCCCTGACATGACTGAGGTGTGATCGTGGGCGAGCTACTTACTTGTTCTGTGTCAATTTTCTCACCTGTAAAATGAGGGAAACATAATGCAAACCTCCCAGGGTTGTTGTGAGCAATAAGTGAATTATGTAACTAAAATACTCAAAACCATGTCTGGTTCATTGTAAGAACTAAACACATATTCACTGCTATTATTATTATTATTATTATTATTATTATTATTATTATTATTACCTTGACTGTTTCCATCCAGCGTGGCTGTTTGACTTGATAATACACAACAGAGCGATACTCATTCATGGGCTTGTCCCCAGCTCCCACACAAATTGCATTCTGACCCGATGAGAAAAAAAAGAGAGAGAGAGAGAAAAAAAAAAAAAAAAAAAAAACACTACAGAATTACCATTTTCTGTGTCTGGGAAACTTTGGTCCCAAGGTTTAGGCAAATCTTAGGGCCTGGGGTACCCAGCCTTCTCTAACCCTTGGGCCAGGTCCCTATCATGGCCATTCTTCATTACAGATTTATACATGAGCATCACTAGCCCAGGAATGACAGCTGCTTAACTACAGAAATTCTATTACTTGCATCCTGGAAACCACTGGAGCATGCCAGGCACTGATGTGGCGGCCTTATTGTAAATGGTAACCAGCCTGGGAGTCACTGCACACTGCCTGTCTTATTAATCCTGTTGGTTTCCTAAATGTGAATCTGCACAAAGTTTACAAACAGGCTTAGATCAGCCAAGCAGCGACTCCTTCTGATGGATTGCTAATGCTGTCACACCAAGGAGGGGAGGGGAGTTGCTGAACATTGGGAGACAGCACAAGTTCCAGAGACATCTTGGTGCCCACCATAGACAACAAGCCTGGGAGCAGAGACTGGGGAGGGTTATTAGTATCAGCACACAGTAACGGAGTATCTTCTCAGTGCCATGCTCCTGCTAAGCCCCGGGGAAACAGGGATGAGTTAGGTACTGAATCTAACATGAACCCACAGTTTGGCAGAAAGAATGACAGGTAAGCTTGGCAGTCATTACAGCAGTGCAATATGGTGATAGGCAGATGGACCACTGTGGCACAGAGGAGGGATATTGGAGTGCAGCCAAGGATTCTGGGAAGATTCCTTGTGGGTGATGACTGTGAAGTATCTCAAAGAAAGACTCTCAATTGGCTTTGAGCAGAAACATGGGGAGAGCATTCTGCACAGAGTGAGCAAAGTGTGCACACCTGTATAGGGTATTTATTCTCTGCCATAAAAATCACCCTCAGAGTCTCCAAAACAAGTCAGCCCCTCATCCTGTCTCTGTATGTTCACTCCATTACTTTGGGCTCCAACATAAGCTTCAAGCTACAATCATCCAGAAGAGGCCTAAGTGTGGTTTCATAGCAGATCAACCAATTTTTAACCTTAAATCTGTTAGGGATTAGTTTTAGAGCCCCCACCCCTGAAATTGCAAGATGGTGTGCCCTGGGCTTTTTGTGGTGAGCAAGTCCATGCCTCTCATCAGCTTCTGTCAGATTCTCCAGGGAACTCTTGACCCCACAGGGGAGTCAGCAGAGCTGGCTACAGGTAGGCACCCCATGAGCCCCAGGACACCAAGCTACACTGTGACAAAGAGGACCTGCCGCTCTCACTGGGAATCCTTCTCTTTGCATCCAAGGTATAGGAAAAGAATGAGCTCAGTTTCAATATTAGCTGGTGATCCCTATCAACAAATAAAATCCATTTAAACATAGTATATAGACCCCTTTCAGAACTTTCCTCTTATAAGACAAAGAAACCTGTAAAAATGAAATGAAGGAAAACCCATAACTCTTGGATTTGCATCAAATGAATGAAAGCCTTTCAGAACTTAATTCAATAAGCTGAGCTGAAACACCTTTCAGAGGTTTTCTAACCACTCAGAGAGAAAGTGCTCCATATCTGAAATCATGCCAAACACTTTACACACAACACTTTGCTTAGTGCACACCTCACAACCAACTCTGATGACTCCTCTCATTATCCCCACTCCACCACTGGGTAAACTGAGGCGCAGAGAGATTAACCCACTTGCCAAAAAGGTAGTAAAGCTGGGACTACCTCCCAGGCCCTCTACCTCTTTACCTAGTATTCCTTCTCTAACAACCTACATGCCTGCCAGTCCACAGAGATTTATGTCTGGTGACATTTATGGGCTTATAGTTTCTGTAGCTTCAGTGAATCCCGTGTAGCTTATAAAATCTGAAAACACACATATATCTCTAGTGAAGGTAAAATTGCTGCATGGCAAGCAACTGAATGTCACAAAACTATCCTGATGATGAAATTTTTTTTCATTTCCTAAGGCTAAAGAAAAAAGTTGTGGTCTCACACTGAGAAAAACTAAAGACAGTGCCCTCCCCCTCAGCACAAACTGGACATTGCAAAGTGTGCAGAGAGAGCACTGCAGTTAGGGACTGAGCCCTATTTTAGCGGAAAACACTGATGCTTATAGATTTCAAGTAAGACTTCAATAATTTTTCATATCACCCATCCCTTGAACCCCAGTGCATGGCGAGAGCCCCTAATTGCTCTCAGTGGCTTCAAGTCACTGGAAATCTAAGGGAGAATCCTGAAGCCTGGAAGATTTAATGTTGATTGTCCTTGGAAGCGACAACTCAGCAGGAAGAAAACCAGGCTCCTGTCACTGGCCCTGTGCAGAATTTCATAGGAATCTCATGAGGAAGAGATGATACCATAGATGTGGGTGCACTTTGAAAAAGAATATGCTCTACATCATGGGATGATGTCAGTTAGCACCCATACGTGGGAATCAGGTCTGGAGCTCATGATACCTTTCTAATAATAATGGCTAAACTGAATGAACACCTAGTGTGTGGATTATCTCATCTGCTGTTTTCAAGAATAAGGTGTCATTGCTGATCCCTTTTGGGGGCAGACTCTCAGGCTTGGAGAGGTCGTGGAACTGGCTCAAGGTCATTCTGCCAAGCCAGCTTCGGAGAGCTAAGGTTTTTCGGCCCAGCAGCATCTGAGCCTTTCCTCTTCTCCAGAAACTTGCTTCAGGCTGGATTCCCTATGTGATTCCCTCAGTTTCCTCCCAGGATCCCCCTAGCGATCTGTCTGCCCTCTTTGAATGTTAGTCTCCTTCCTGTTACTATCTAAAGTATGTACTGCACATCAGTCCCATAAGTCTACTGTTTTGTTTAACCTGCAACCCCACAAGAAGAGATGAGGGAGGTTACAATTCCTCTTTTATAGATGAAAAACATGTCCAAAATCACACAGATCATAGGAACAGAGGTATTCAAGATCTCAGAGATCTGAGCCCTGTCTGTCTGACCCCAGAGTGCACCCCACTAGCTTCTCTACTGCATCCCCACCTGAGCAAGGTCCTGGAGATTCCCAAGGCAGGCCTACCCCATCCTGTCCACTGATCTTGCTCTGCCAACTACAGTGTGCACCTGAAGCAAGAGGAGAACTAACACTCCCCTTTAGGGACTGCTCCTCCAGGGATCCACCAAATACAGCAGGAGCATTCCAATGTGCTGGGTGACACTTAATTAGGCAGTAATATTTATTTCTGCAAATAGGGAAAGAAAAGCCTCCCACGGGCTGACTTAGTAATTTTCAATAGTCAGTCAACTGAACTCCCCCATAACTTCCCTAATAGATGAAACTGCAAATTATCACCGTGCCCCACGACTACCTTTCCATCTCAGCCCCCAGAGTATCTGCTTCTGTATTCCCCTCTGATAAGTGCCTCTGTTTAGCCTGGATACAGCTTGGAAGAGTGGCAAAGGCAGAAGCAAGAAAGGTTCAGACATGAGATAAGAAGCCCACATGCCTGGTAGTTGTTCCTCCTAATTTGTTCTTTGGCAACATGGAAGGCAAGCATATCAACATTTTAAAAATGAGGCTGAGGTTACAAAGTTCTCCAGCAGATAGCTGGATAAAAATAACTTCAAAGCAGTGGTCTATACATTCCCGAAGTGCAATTCTCCCTTTCAGATAAAAACACGTTGCTCATCCTTTGTGTTGTTTTGAGGCAAGTTATTTTAATTTCCAGAAAAGTTTTAGCATCTGACAAAAAGAGAATGAGTTTAAATGCTGGGATTTCACGCAAGTAGATATTAATTAACAAGGGTGGCTTTCTAAGCAGAAAGCAATGGTAGGGGTTTCTTTACATTCACTTCTGAATCATCCCAGAATTTGTTAGAAGTGGTTATCCGCCTCATTTTTTTTAGAGGAGAACTAAATGGAAGACTTTTTTTTAAATGTACAGGCATTACAGTGTAATGTTTAAGAGGATCTAGAACCCAGAATTAAATCCCATCTCTACTGTGGATTAACTTTATGACCATAGCTGTGTTGTTCTACAGGGCAAAGGTTTCAGTTTCTTCTGTAAATTTAGGGATAAGAATGGAACAGAAGTTCTGTAGGCAGGTTAGTTATTCTTAAGTAGAGGGTAACCATCTCAGGTCTGAGCTCCAGGCCCCCAGCCTAGAACCAATGACTTATTAATCTCCACACCCCTCTCTGATCAACACCTCAACCCCACTTTGCTATCTGATCTCCTACTGTGGCCTAGGAGAAATTTCTGCCCACACTGAAACTTCTGCTGAGAGCCAATTTTATTTTCAGCCAAGTATTCCGAAAGGAATGGAGGAATAGAGAAGCAAAGCCCTCCCACACACTGGACACGACTGCTGACAACCTTAAAGTAAATATAAGCAAATAAACATAAACATTCATGACAAATATTGTCCAGGACATATGCTGTATAAATATAGCCATGTGCTTTGCATTCTTGAATACATGCTGCTAGCTCTTTGGAGACCAATTTGCGAATAAGGCTTTCCACCCGAATTTCTGGCTGAGTGCTGGGGAGTTAGATTAAGTGTTGAGAATGTCTGCTTTAAGGACATCCTGAGCCTCCACACCAGCCCAAGGCTCTGTATTGATCCTCTTTCTTACCATGGATTTTGCCTGAATAAATCAGCACAGGTTTCAATGAGAACAACATTTTAACTGCAAAAAAGCTAACCTATAAGCAGAGGCCAAGCAAAAAAATAGAAGATGAAGAAGGAGGAGGAGGAGCAGCAGCAGCAGAAGAAGAAATAGGGGTCATGAAAGCTAAGGGCCAGACATTGAAAATCTGCTTAGGTGTAAAGAAGTAACAACATGAGGTCTTCTTCTGTGACACCGTGCTAACCAAGCTCAAAAGGTATAGACCTCATCACTAAATACCATGCTAAAGGCACCTGGAATTTAGGGAGCAAAATCGGGGAGAGGAAAAGCAAGTCAAATCTTTATGACGAGAGCCCCCGGGGGCCTGTCACCCTCCGCAGAGCCGAGTCCCTTACAGGCAGTATCTTGCCATCCTCGGCGCACACACACATGATCACTTCCACGTTCCTCTGTGTGGTCTTGTTGTACTTGTCAAAGTCACCTTGTAAGAGAGTAATGTAGATGTCGTTCCTGACATCCCCTGAGGCAGAGGGAGAGAGACAGGAGACAAGAGTTAGAGTCATGGCAGCTGGAGAGAGGCTCAGGAACAGCGGAGGAGGCTCTGTTAATGAAATTAAAACCAGAACTGTTTGGGGAAAAGCAATTTTTACCTGCCAGGGAGGCCAGAGAAGTAGGTAATGAGGGGACGGAGGAACACTAGGGAATCGGTTGCAAAGAGGAAGCTAAGATGGTCAAAATTTGGCCTTGTTTTCATCTATCCTGAAACCATTTAATTTCCATCCTCTAGTGACACCTTCTGGGGGGCAAAGGAAAGCTGCAGCTGTGAGCAAATTGATCTTGGCCTGTGAGTAACAGTCAAGTGGCGCATCCACACATTTTTGACTGTACAAAAGTAGAATACAGCGACCTTCCATATATCCTAGGGACATGGGGTTAGGGACAAGGCACAGAGGATTTCCAGAAAGGAGGGCAATCAGAACAGAAAACTACAAGGGAATGAATACGGAACTTAGATATCAAGTAAAGCAGTTAACAAGTAAATTACAGTACTGGCTCCCAGTGGACTAAAAAGTAAGAGAAAATGGTGAGTCGGTGAGAGGGCTCATGGACGTAAGTCCAAGACTCAGGCTTAAGACAAAAAGGGGCAGTTTTACAGAACATGTTATTACTGAATTTTGCTTTTTGTTTTAATTACATGCACATTTGGAAAATATTAATAGTAGTGGTTACTTCCAGGGACAAAAATTTGAGGTTGCTTTTAACATTTTAATTTATACCTTTATATGTCACTTGTGTATTTTACAGTAAGCATGGATTCTTTTAGTAATAAAAAAGGAGATTAAAAATTTAAGAGAATGACAATATTCCCCCCAGAAAATGATTGGAGTTGTTTTACATGTAGTAAAATAGGAATGAGGTTTGTGATAAATTATTGAATGATAAAACAAGTTGCAGAACACCATCAAACGTATATTAAATAAGGGTATATCAGATATACCCATTTGTTGGAGGGGGAGTGCATGTGTATAGATGTGTTTTTGCTTATTTGGTGAATGCATACAAGTTTTTTGACATAAAAAAATTGTATTCAGTGGTTATCTTCGGGGAGAGAAATAGAGACAGTAGAAAAGAGTTGATTCTTTAAAAAGAAAATGGTTTGGCTGAATTGGCCCCAAAAAGTCATAACAGAGGAAAGTCACAGCAGCTGGTCCTACCTGGCATGATGATCTCAGGGAAGCCCAGCTTCCTGGCCACCACAGTGGTCCTGTCCACCAGGTGTGGGTAGTCTTTGCGGATCTGAATGATGTCACCCACCAGCATCTTCATGGTTACCCAGAGGCCTAGGAGGGAAAACTCAGCATGAAGAGCCAGCTTCTTCAAGACATCCTCCCAGGCCGCCCTTCTGCCATCTTTCCTCTCCATCCTTTCTGGAGGAGACCACCCACTGGAAGTAGGGACGTACAACTACAGACATGGGGGGGTGGGAACGGCCCTCGGGAGACACCTCTGGATTTACATGTAGCAGTGTCAACGTCAGACAATTATCCCACCTCTCCAAGCTCAGGTTTTCTCTTTCTTGCTTGCTTTGTTTTATTTTGTTTTGTTTTGTAATGGAGATTGAACCCAGGGACATTATCTCCAGGCTATACCCTCAGCCTTTTTATTTATTTATTTATTTTTAATTTTGAAAGAGGGTCTTACTAAGTTGCAGAGGGACTCACTAAATTGCTGATGCTGATGACTAGGCCCAGGTTTCTAAAGTAGGGATGACACCATCCATCTATCTCACAAGACTGGGGTAAGGATGAAATCAAACAAGATATCTTGTTAAAGTGCCTGACCTAGGAGAGATGTAGAATATACTAATTCCTCTCTTCCTTTGGGAACTAGGACCTGCTTCTCATTTGCTTCAGGAGATGTATTTCCATCCCTACAGATCCTGTGCTCCCAGTCTTCACTGAACTATCTGGAAAGAAGGCTAAGTTTCCCAGGACTCAGAGTTTTTCTCTATTTACTGAAGAATCAGAGCTTCCTGACCTGGATGGCACAGTCTCGGCCTGTTGCATGTTGACTCCTTACCTTGCCCTCCACTGTCCCCCTTGGAGGCTGTGACTTTGCCAAGCAGGCTGTGTAGGAAATCATTCTCAGCTGTGACCCTGGAGAGGAAATGAGAGCACAAGTGTGTGCATGTGGTGCCCCTGGGGGACTCCAACATGGGGCCCACAGTGCGTGGGAGCTTCCCAGGCCTCCACATGTCTTCCCTGAAAAATGAGCCTACACAAGTTAGCCAGAGAACACACAGGTCGCTAGGAAGCCCAGAGCTCTTTTCACTCACAAAACAAGCTCTGGAATTTGGGAATATCAATGTTATAGGTAAAATTCATTTTGATTCCCTTGGAAGATTCCTAAAAAGAAAGGAGTCCCAAATCTCAACATGAGTATCTGCTCCAAAGTCAGCAAAGACTTCAGTCACTCCTGCTAAGTCCTAATCACACACCTTGGCCAGAGTCACTGGCCTTAATACTTGGACAACCTTGGAGTGATAAAGTACTGACAATACTCTCACACTGGGGTCCTGCCTTCTCCAAGACTCCTTTTAGATCAAGGAAGGACATTTACCTTCCTACCGTCCTCTCAAGTCAAGGAGTTGTCTATCCCTGAGAACCAGGTTAGGACTCCCCATTAGGGGTCCCTAAGACAGTGCTCTTTTACAGCTCCGCGGCCCCTGTTGCACTTATAATTAATGCATTATATTACATTATTTTCTGTTTAATTGTCCATCTAAAGTATAAGCTCCATGGAGATAGGGACTTATGATCTTGTCCACCACTCCATCTCCTATACTGGACATAGCACCAGCCCACTGCCAGGACCTCAGTAAAAGTCTGTAGAATGAATTGCATCTGGGGAGTGAGTGGGGGAGGAGCTGCTGGTTTTGAGGGCCTCAGCACTGAGCCTATCATTCTCACTGGTATGATTTGGGTCTGCAATGTTCCCCAAAGGCTCCTGTGTTGAAGGCTTCGTCCCCAAGGCAGCAACCTCCAGAGGTGGGGCTTTGAGGAGATGATTGGGTCATGAAGGCTCTGACCTCACTGGTGGATCAATCCATTGATGGATTAATAATTTGATGGGATTGTGGAAAGTGGTGGAAACCTTAGAAGGTAGGCCTAGTTGAAGGAATAGGTCTCTGGGGTATGCCTGGAAGGGTATTTCTTATGCCCAACTCCACAACTCCATTCATATTCATTCTCCCTCCCTCCCTCCCTCCTCTGCCCCCCTCTTTCTCTTTCTCTCTCTCTCTCTCTCTCTCTCTCTCTCTCTCTCTCTCTCTCTCTCTCTCTCTCTCTCTCTCTCTCTCTCTC
>PVLC010007378.1:0-30952 GCA_004027655.1 Graphiurus murinus | reverse complement strand
AAAATAAGCTTTTCCTCTCTAAGTCACTTATGTCAGGTGCTTGGGTCGCAGCGATGAAAAACTGATGAGCATACTCACCCTCACCTCTGGGGGAGGCCCCACCTACCCACCCTATCACTAACTCGGAGAACCAGTTCACCCTGCACTGCAGCAGCCGCCATGAGAAAGGGCATTATTTCAGAGGCTGGAGAGACACAGGCCACTGCTTACGGGTGAAAAGGGATGAAATGTTGCTTTTCTTCATCACTCTCCGCTTTCCCCTTGATGATGTCCGTTATGTCCATAACTGGGAAGAGAAAAGACACAAGTTAATGGCTTACCTTCCCTCCTTATTCCCCAGAAGTGATGATGATTGGATGAGGAGGTGGGGTGAGGAATGCCTGGGGGTCAGAAAGCCTAAAACGGAAAGCAAGCCAGCAAGGAATAACACAGGAGGAGTGAGCTTCCTGGTGTGCAGCAGCCAGGCGGAGACCACTGGGCCAGAGAAGCTTCCCAGAGCCCCATGGTTTAGCAGAGGCCAGAAGAAAAGAGTCAGAGCATGGCTATGGAGTTAAGCGATTAGGTTTGGGTTCCCCATATACACTGAACGTCTACTGTGTTTATGAAACCCAAGTGCAGTGATTCCTGCAGGATTTGAGATTCCAAAGACATTCGCCTTCTTTTGATAAACACATTCATTCATATGAAGACATGTAACTATAGAATCAGTGAATTCCAAGCTATCCTGCACCTCTGAATATTCTTCTTGAATCCATCAGTAAGGGCCAGAACACCAAGGTAAAGGACTCTGGCACAACTTGGGGGTTATGGTAATGGAGACTTGGGGGGAAGACTGAGGAAAGCCAGTCAAATAGAGCCAAAACCTTAGTAATACAAAACACCTCAAGCCTCCAGGCATCCGGCAAGAAGCCACTGAAATTGCTGGGATAAAGAATCAGCCAGTGACTACAGTTAACAAGTAAGGGAGGGGGGAGTAATGGAACAATGGAACAGTGAGGAGGGATTATTTTATCCATTCTCTCTGATGAAGGAGCTCTTCTGGCCCATTCTCAGTCCCCAGGTGTTCTGTGGCTTTGAATGGGCAATCTCCCTCTGGCTCCAGGTTGATCATATGACCTGATCTGGCCAATCTAAGAACCACATGCCCTGCCCAGAGTAAATGCTTTGGGAAGGAACATATGACCTATATTTAACCTCTGGGACTCCTACAGAAAATAATGGGAAAGAGGTACTTTCACTGATGCAAGAATGGAACAGCTGGCTGATATTTGGCCAATTAATTAGATGGCCCTCTTCAGAGTAAGCAAGCATGAGGACATAGGAGCTAAGATATACAGAGCTATAAATTCAATTGTGTTCCTGAATCCAGTTGTATCTGAAGCAATCAATCCTTACACCTTCCAGTTATACCAGTAAATAAAGTGTCCTTTTTTTTTTTTTTTTTTTTTTTTTTTTTCTGCTTCTGCTAGTTTAGATGAGATCATTTCTGTTATCTGACACCAAAAGGACGGGCTGAAGAGAAAGCCAAGGATGAAGGCTCACTTTGGGGTAAGGCTGGAGGACACTCCTGGCTTTACAGAAACATCATGATGTGAGGCTCCCACATGTGAAATCAGAGCATGAGCAGGAAGGGATTTCATAGATCCTTCAGGTCCAAGTTCTTCATTTTACACACAATGAAACTAAGGTCCTGGGGAAAAGGCTTGCTCAAGATCACCTGACTGGCTGACTGGCTAGTGACAATGCCAGGATAAAAAAGCCAGTTAACCCAATATAATATCCTCTCCTCCATCACTATGCAAGTGGTGCCAGGGGACTTGTGGGAGAGCCAATGGATTTGTGATTGCAGAAGATCGAGGCATCCCAAAGTGAAAAACAGCTTAGATACGTACCCAGGGATTACAAGTGGTGCATGATTAAAAATGTATATTTTTCAGTAAGAAGAATAAGCCTGGCATATCAAATTGCCATGTCATTGGTATTTAAATTGACTTTTAAAAAAATGGACTTTAGTTTAAATAATGCAGCTTAATTAAAAGAAAACATACTGGTAAATAATAATAATAGTCACCACAAAAGTGGGACCAGAGTGATAAAGTCTTGAGAATCCTGGGAGAGGAAAGCTGAGGGGAAATACAGAGCTGGTGGCGCCCTACAGAAGACACGCGCAGGATGCTAGGGTCCCAGCGCTTCCATCTGGAATTCAGCCGTGTGGTGGGTGACTCATCCTGTATAACTGCATTTCCTGTCCTGGATCCTTTTTTAAAAATGATTTGCTCCTAGTAATTAGATCCTGCCTGCATTGTTCTTCCTTGTTCACGGCGCTGAGGAGCGAGGGCGCCAACTGCTCAGACTGCACCTTGTTCCCAAGGCGCGACTGCAGACCCGAAGATCACATTATTCACTGTACTCATCATAATCCTGGCCTTAGTCACCAATTATTTCACTTAGTCACCAGAAACAGAGTTATTAAGGACTGTCTGGCCTAAATTGTGCAAGGGGTGAGGAACAGCAGGGGTGGGCGGGCAAAGAAATAATCTTTGAAATGCAACCATAGAGAACAGGTGCACTCCAATAAAAGCTAGTGGTGCAGAGGGTGTGGTCACCTGCCACCCCAAAGGGCCTCCTCAGTCCCTGCGTGCACTTCTTTGTGTTCGTATCCTTAAGATCCATCTTCCCGACTCGGACAATTTGGCAGATTAAGTAAATCTTATCCCTGTTGAGGTCTTTGTTTCCAAGATCCTGTAGGGAAGGAAAAAAAAAATAGTTATACACATTGTGTACTGAATGAAAACAAGCAGAAAAATAAACCCAGTCATAGTCATTTCTGGGGACTTGCTTGACATTTGGTGTACATGGGCCAATCATGCAATCCATTCTGAATAAGATAGGGAAAGAGGCCAGCACACCATTGCACAGGTAAGAAAAGTTTGCAGAGGGCATCAAGTGACAGGACTTTAGTGCTCAGACCCAGCTTGCCCACCTCACACTGGTAGGAAGTGAGAAGGGTAAAAGGATGGTAGCAGTTGTACAGGCAGGCTCTCCCTCCCCAATGCAGATGACACATCGCAAATGACACTTGCTACAGATGACTCCTCTGTTGGTCTCATTCTCCCTCAGCATCTCTGAAAGAAAAGCAAGTATGAGCAGCAGATGCTTTTGCATCCCTAATGCAAATGGAGAAACTGAGACACAAGGAAGATAAATAGCTTCCCCAAGGTCATCACCTTAGTCCTTGGAGACACTGGGCTGTGAGCCCAGTAACTCTTCTTTCTTTCCTTTTTTTGTTTTTGCTTTGGAACTGGGGATTGAATCCAGGGGCATCCTATCCCTGAAGCTATACCCCAGCCCTGTTGTATTTTTATTTTTGACACAGGGTCTCACTAGGTTGATGAGAGTCTCACTGTTTGCTGAGGCTATCCTCAAACCTGGGATCCTCCTGTCTCAGCCTCCCAAATACTGGGATTACAGGCATGTGCCACCACACCCAGCTCCTAGTCACTCTTTCAGCAAAGACCACAAACATACTGACTACCACACAGACCCCTCGCCATCATAGAGACCCAGAGGAGGGATCATTGTCATGAACATATCAGCACCTAACTCTCCCACTTCAATCCAAAGGATTCAGTGTTCTTCAGGATTTCTGCCTCCTAGGATCACCTGAGGAAGGATCAAGACAGCATGCCATGCTGTTGACATCAGAGCTGAAACCTCTCAGTCTGCCCTCACCAGCAAGCAGTTTCTTCCCCTCTGGGTTAGTTCTCATGTGGGGGTATCACTAGGGACAAGCTATTGGCTTCCATTCAAGCCAGGGACCCGGCAGAGCAGCCATCCCAGTCTCTCATTGTGGCTGGTGCGAGAGACAGGGAGTGAAGGATACAGTTCTCGGGGGATATGGCAAGGACCTGATGTGGTCCACACCTCCCTGTATGGGGCTCTGATGGTTGAATTTTATGTGGCAATTTGGCTAAGCTATATGCATAACTGGTTGGTCAAATGCTAATCTAGAAGTTGCTGTGGAGGTATTGAGTAGACCTGATTAACATCTACTATCACTTGGCTTTAAGTAAAGGAGATGACCTTCCATGGTGTCAGTAGGCCTCTCCAATCAGTTGAAGCCTCTGACTCATACAAGGGCTGCCCTTTCACCAGCTTCTCTTTCTCCAAGGCTGTACTGCTGGGCAGGGAGAAAGGGACAGAAAAAGAGGAGTGGTGTTCTAGCTAGGGAGCCTGCCTCTCATCCACACACCCCGCCTTGCCCTGATGGCACCTGGATTTGAGATGCCAGCATGGGTGAACAGCCTCTTCTCAGACTTGCCGGCTTCTTCCTCCCATGTACCCAAAACCTCCTACAGACTCATCTTGAGAAGCCATGTTGATTCGTTCACTTCTCTCCCACAACATTACTAGCTCCCTGTTTCCTACCTGATTAGAAGTGCTAATCTTTCCCAGTTGACACGAAAGGTCCTAGACATAATATATCCAGCTGTCCTTGCCAACTGGTTCCTCACTATTCTGTGAAAATAAGTGCTCTATTTTTGTCACAAAGATTTCTTTATTGCTCCACAAACACACATGGCTCACTTTCAACTCTGGATCTTTCTTCCTCACTGACCCCTTCTGGATCTCTACCTCGAATGCTTACCTCTTAGTCCTCCGTATATCCAAATCCTTTCCAGTCTTAAAAACTCAGATTCTGCTTCCTTTATAATATGCTCCACCCTTAGTTACTCCTCTCTCCCATGGGGATTATTCATAGCTTTGAAATATCTAGATTGGTGTCTTTCAGAGCCATTCCAGGGCCACAGGGGCCCTGACACCTGAAAGGTTCCAGATGTCATATATGGAATTGGTCCCTCCCTTACCAACCACATGAAAGTCCTATGCTAAAATCTTAAGCTGCAGGACTTCAGAATGTGACTACATTTGGAAACAAGTCTTTAAAGAGGTAAAGTTAAAATGAGGTTATTTGGGTGGGGCCCCAATCCAATAGGACTAGTGTCCTTATATGCAAAGGAGATTAGGACACAGACACACACAGAGGAAGAGACCATCAAGACAACAGGGAGATGACTGCCTTCCACTAACCAAGGAGAGGGGCCTCAGAAAACAACCCTGCGGACGCCTTGATCTCAGACTCCTAGACTCTGGAATGGTGAAGAAATAAATTTCCGTTGCTTACACCAATCAGTCTGTGATATTTTGTTATGCAGCCCTAGTAAACTTATACACTGAATAAAACCTGTAAGAGCCATAGAGAACCCCCACTCCCACCCTATTCCCTGAAAAGATATTATTTGTTCAAAGGAAGATCCCAGATCTTTAAGGGCTGTCTCATCAGAGATCCCCTGGCCTAGAAAATCTATATATGTCACGTCTATATGTCATCACTATAGCAAAAGGCTATATTCCCTGGAGGGTGTGTAAAGAAGCAATCTTCACTAAGAATTGTACTCCAAATCTACAGTGTCTCTCAATGATTTCTACTTTGGTTTTCGTTGAAGCAATCAACCAAACTTCTCAAGTTCAATGTTTTGGGGAAGCCAGACAATGGAACTTAAAACAAGTGTTGACTGATGTAGCAGTCCATTAGTACTGTTTTTTCTGTGTGTTAGCAGCAATCCCAAGCTGGGCTGGGTCTCTGGGAACTCCAGAGTACATGATGTTTTCCTCTTGGGGGGCCAAGGATGGTGAACAGTTATGAAACAGAGAGGACATCAACAATCAGCCAGGCTCACATGCCAACTCCTTGAGCCCACTGAGCTTAAATTATGTGCCAAAGAGGAAACTAGACAGAGCTAACATCCAGAGGGGAGACACAGTCAGCCAGCAAGGCATTTGGCTGCCAGCTCGTATCTCATGTCTAACGTAAACGCCACCAGGACACCCAGCTGGAAGTAACTGCAGTCAAACATCATCACATCAGTCGGTTTTAATTATCTGTGTTTCTTGGATTGTGTTTTGACATTGCTTGTGTTTATTTATTCATTTATGTATAATCTAACACCCTACACACATTGTGCTATGAAAGTAGGGCCTCTTTGCTTTCTTGCTGCCATATTTCAGCATCCTGTAGAGCTTACACATAGTCCCATGCCCATGGATATCTCTGGGATCAACACAAGAAGTGAGAGCACCGTGACCTTCCCTGTCCCTAAATGAAGAGTCCAGTCATCTCCCCAGAGCAAAGCATCTGCCTGTCAAACTAATCAACCAGAGTCCTCAAGTTCACTCTTTCTGAGAAGCAGAAGCCTGGCATGGGCAGAGTCACATGAAGGCAACCTCACATTCTCATTAATATTGCGTGGTACAGATTTACCAATGCCCTCTCCTTCACGGTGACATCATGGATTTGTTATCTGTAAAATGAAGCACTGATTGATTCCCTGTCCTTCTCCCTCTCGTGAAACATCTGTCTTTCGGTTTAATCAGGAAGCCCTGTGGGACTCTCCTATTTATCAAGAAAATAAATAGGCTCCTCCTTGTAACTGATAATAGATGAACAAGATTGAAGCACATTTATATACGCCAAGGAAACTTTGTCTAAGCAATTAGGGCCTAGGATCCTATTCCATGCCTTTAGCCTATTTTTCAGAAAATAACAAACAAAATAAATCAGCTCTATCCCAATCTAATCGTGATGTAACATAAGACATTGCACTTAATGGGCTGTAACTGGAAAATTATTGTAGAGCAAGGTAGGTTAATATAGCTTGTCGGTCACTCCTGGATCTAAGTCATCAATTTGGTCAATGCCAAAACCCCTCTCGGCTCCTCCTCGGCCATTTTCTCATGCTAATGATGGCAACTCATTGAAAATCTCATGATGGTCTTCTCCCCAAAGGAGCTGGTTTTGTCTATCCCCAAAGGAGACAATACCAATGTCTTTAAGTGTCTTTTTGTGTGTGCCTGTGGTACTAGGGATTAGACCCAGGGACATTTTACCTCTGAGCTATACCTCCAACCCTATTTTATTTTTTTATTTTGAAACAGGGTCTCGCTTTAGTTGCTAAAGCTGGCTTTGAACTTGTGATCCTCCTGTCTCATCCTTCCAAGAAATAGGATTGCAGGTGTGCACACCATGCCCAACGTTTTAGGTGTCTTAATATCACACCCTTAACATATTCTTATGAAGGAAGAATAAGAGAGGGGTCTCTGCTGGAAATTATAACCTACCTTTATCTCCTTCCCACTGTTTCCCCAAATCAGCAATAAAGGGCCAAGTTCATTCTCAGAAATAAATCATCCAAATAACAATTGATTTCAGCATTTCTACATGTAAGTTTTGCCCAGTGAGTATTGGTATTTAGAAAAATGATTCTAAGGACCTGCCAGACCTTTAGTCATCTATGACTTAATTATGTTCACAATATCCAATTTGCCAAGGCAGTCAATGTTCTAGAAAGGTCCTATTCTTTCATACATATTTTGGGAAGGTTTTCAGAAAGCCCTGAACAAAAAAAAGTGGGGGGGAGGGGGGCACTTGTATTAACTATGAATTAACCAAACAGTTAAAATAGTAGCTGCTATGCTCGTTCACCTAGACACTACTGTTCTGTTCAGAGGTGTGTGCTTATTTATGTATCACTCTGCATGTGTTCTCTGTGTGTAGAGAAGTGAAAAAAAGAAAGGGAAGAAAGAAGAAAGAAAAAGAAGGAGAGAGAGAGAGAGTCTTCCTAAGAGCTTCTTCAGAGCACAGGATGCCTCTGCATCCAGCCCAGAACACCGCTCCACACTGAGGTCACACTCCACCTTGACCAATGGGCCAGCCTCACTTCCAAGATCAGATCCTGGCAACTGCAGAAGCTGGCGTTGAGGAGACATGCGCACTCACCGTGAAGACCACCTTCAGGTTGTTGAGCATTTCGATCTCCTTCGGGAAGCCCTTGCTGCCCCATCGCACGAGGTAGTTCTCACTGCGGGAAGATGAGTGAAAGCTGTTACTTCTGGGGCTCCACTGTCAGTCAAAGCACTCAGTGAGCACCTGCTATGGGGCCGGCACCATGCTGGCTGCTGGGGATGTGGGAGTGCTTGAGACAGACATGGTTCTTCCCTCTGAGAGATCACAGTGGTGTGGGGAGGCAGACAGCAGACGAGCAGGGGAAAGAGTTATGCACATTATGTGAATGTACATCCTCTTTCTCTCCCCATCTGCTAAGCAAATTCTGCTACAGCTTCCAATACTTTTGAAGAGCAGCTACATACCCTGTAGAGGTTATTGAGAAAGTCAAAAACGAAAAGAGAGAGGATTTCAGCTAGCTATATTCTGGACATTATAAATATATTTGCCCTTTCGAGCCTAACCCCCATTTTGAGGCTGAGCACAGATTTGAATTATTTTCAGTTTTCCTTTGAGTTCAGGACTGCTTCCTTGAATGGGATGTCATACTGCGATGGTCCACATAGGATCTTAGCCATCCTTCACGATGTACTTAAATAACTACTTAAATGCAGTCTTCACAGCTATTTACATGAAATTGTGCTATAAAGGAGGAGTTTGGATGTGATGAGAATATATATCAGAAAGGTTGGACCTAGCCGGGCGTGGTGGCGCACGCTTGTAATCCCAGCATTCAGGAGGCTGAGATCGGAGGATCCGGGTTTGCGGCCAGACTCAGCTACCTAGTGAGGCATTCTGCAACTTAGTGAGACCCGGTTTCAAAATAAAAAATAAAAAATAGGGCTAGGGATGTGGCTCGGAGGTAGAATGCCCCTGAGTTCAATCCCCAGTACCCCCCCCCAAAAAAAGAAAGGTTGGACCTATGCAAAGACTATGGGGCAGGAAGGAGTTTGGTTCATCTAAGAAACAGACTCAAGGGTGAAGTGGTTAGTTAGAGAGGACAGACCTGTAGGCCTCGTAGTCCAGTCAAGAATTTTAACTTGATCCTAAGAACCACAGAAACTCACAGAGGCATTTCAAGAAGGGGCAGTGACTGAGTGAGTCCCATCATGCAGGGATCCACTGAGACTGACACATCATCATTTACCATCTTACCTCTTCCAGCAACCAGAACCCCCTGGTGTGACTAACACTTGACAGTCCAGCCATGCCCATGAGATCAAGATATCTAGCACTTATTAAACTTAGAAGGATCATAAGACAATTTGCTAAGTGGCGTCATTAGGTTTTCCATGCCATTCAGGAACATGTAGTTGGTGCCAAATAAATGCACATTATTTGAATGAGGGAAAACCAAAATAATGCTCAAAACCCAAGTCAGCTCCAAAAGGCATCATAAGACAACTGGGCAAAGTTAAGGGGAATAGCTTTCCTTACAGAGCCGTTTTCCCCTGACATCTTGCTCTTCTCCACTCACCCCTAGAAGATTAATGAGAGCAGTCTGAGCAAAGTTCAGGAAGGAAATGGAACCAATTGCAAAAATGAACACATCTCCAGATTAACCAACGGTTCAGACTCAATCAAATTAAGTATGCCTTTTCATCCTTTTTTCCTAGTAATCTAAAAATTTTAATGGAATTCACAGCCAAACAACTAGGAAGGTTCTATCCACCCCCCCCAAAAAAATTTTTTTAATGATTTCTATTCTGTTTTTTTGGACTGTTCTCATTGAAATGCCAGAGTATTTTTCAGTATCTTCCATCACATGTAGCAAGCCCCTTGGTGACCCAGCCTGCTATGTCGAAAAACCAGGCACCAGCAATTTTCTTCTAGGAGAAATGCAATCATAAATAAGAAAAGCAATTTAGAGGGCTGAGCTGGTCACATCCATCCTTGCCTCAGAAGACCTGGGAGGTAGAATCTGAAGGCTGGAGCCACCAAGACAGGTGAGATGCCTCTGAATGACCCCCCTTCTCAGGGGGTGGGGGAGGACAAGTCCAATTCTTCATTGAGCTCTTTTTGGACATAAACTTACCACTGACCCGATGTCTGAGCTACTGCTTTTTTCCCTACAAAATTTTACTTTAGATTTCCCAAACCAGATTCTTCAGGGACCTAGTAGGAATCTGTCCATGATTCTATCCAATGTGGAAAGATGAGGCCCAGACAAATTCTCTCCAGTCCACATCTGGGCCATGCTGAGGATGCCCTAACTTGCTTGTGGTTCACAGTAGATAAATCCTGGCTAGAGCGGGCAGGATTGGAGAAGACATCTTAGTGTTTCCTCCTCTTCTCCCCTCCCCCTCGTCCCACACTCTCCCGATGGCTGCCCTGAGCACCTCTCAGGCAGAGCCTATCAAGCACATCATCCAGGCTGGTACATCAGGAGACAGAGCTGCCATCTCGCTGATCCATCACATCCCATCACAAAGCTGGCTCAGGCCCCTATCACTGAGGTGGGCTAGTGGGCCAGGCATCCTTAGCACTGCAGCCAGGAGTCCTCATGCTTTCTGAAGGATAGGGAGGGTCCTAACACAATCATGCTTTCAGGATCTTTTCTATGGGAGCCTTGGGTGCAGCTGTCAGGGACAACAAGTGGTCACTGGTTGACACATAGGCCATTTCAAGGTGTGTTTCAAAGGAGCCGGAACACTTGTTCTCAGCATCACGTGCACTGAGGCCCAGCCAGGTGTGTTGGGCTTACTCTGTAATGTTGCGGTCTTAGGTATGCCATCAATCATAACTTTCAACCATAATGGTGCTGAAACTCTGGTGAAGACCATCTGATACAAGTCATTTCTTGGTGACATACTGCAATGGGAAATGGCTTGTCTTTGAAGTCAGACGGACTTGGGTATAAATCTCAACTTTGCCATTTATAAATATATGTGACTTTGGGCAAGTTGCTAAACTTCCCTGAGCCTCATGTTCTCACCCAAATGACATAAAATAAAGAAGCTCTAATGGAATCGTATGCAGGTCTTGGCACAGTCTTTTCAGATGGACAGCCCCTCCATGTCCTGCAAATGTCTCCAGGAGAGTTCTGATTGTGTAAAGCATCACTGTTTCCTGTGCTTTGTACATTATTCCATCAAATCATCATAATTACCAAGCTAGGAAGAAAATATTTTCTTCAACTCTTCTACAAAGGCAGAGAGATCATGTTCTAGCTTCATTCTAATGTGTCAACCAGTGACCACTGAATCAATACCAGCAGGATAGGCATGGGACAGGCAGCAGTCCACTGGGAGGTAGAACTGTCTGAACCACAAGGAGAGGCCAGGGAGCTGGTAGTGGGGGGCTGATGATCTCTTTGGAGATTCCCAAAAATGTTTTCATTTCCTTGAGCTAAGGCACCCAGAAGTACTCTTACTTCCTCCCTTCCCAAGTGCAATCAATGAAAGTAGCAATAATAATTGCCATTGTTTCTTGGCCTGTTCACATGCTTTTTCACATTAAAGCCTAAAAGCAAAATCACCCTTAAAGGGTGTCATCATACTTTGCAAATGGGAAATTCTGGTCTAAGAATGATTAATAACCTGCCCAAGGTTAAGAAAGAGCAAACAGTAAGGCAGGTGCATGAACTCAGAGAGATCTTATAGAGAACTTGGCGCTCTCACTAGACATTTCTTAACTCCCATTTTAAAACTACGTATGTTATTCTATTCAGTAAGACCTGTCTGAATCTTGTGATTTCTGGTTGTTTTCTGGTAATCAAAACCCTGTAACCAGAACCCCACTGTGAGAAAAATTTGGTGGTAAGTAACACTTGCACCTGATTTTCATACCCTCCAAAGGAGATATTTTTATACTCTCAGTTAGGCTGTTTCTCTTCTGACTGGGAATTGTTCTACAAGTGATGATAGGAAGAAAAGATGCTCTATGCACTGTCTACTCCAACCTCTCACATGTGGAGAAGTCAGGTAGTATTGAAACACCCACCTTATGACCGTCTGCTTACTGGGGTCGTAGAGAGACATGAAGAGCTCGGCATCTTCCCCAATTCTGCACACAAAGTTCCTCACAAAGACATAGAGGCTGTGAGTGGGGGATGAGGAGATCCTGGAGTATATTCCATAATCTGGCTGGTCTTTTGACTGAGAGGTGGAAGGAAGAAGGAAGGAAGATGGAGCAAATTAGTCCAGCATCATTTAAAACAACAGAAATATGGTCCAAGATATTAGGAGTCACTCAGGTCTATGCCCAAAGATTCCAGCATTACACCTGGCTCTGCCACCAAAAACTTCTGTATCTGAGTGAAGTCATTTTGACTCTATTGGCCTTGATGTTCCTGGGCTGGGAAATGCCACCACTGACCCAATATTCCTTGTGAAGTTAATATCATGAAAAGTACATGCTATAAAAAATACATACTATAAAAGGAAAAGATGCTTAAGTGGACTTCACCAAAACCATAAACTTTTGCTCTTTGAAAGATTTATTTTAAATATAAAAAAGAAAGGCATAGATTGGAAGAAATCTGCAAACATATGTAGAATACACAAATAATATTACAATCAATGAGAAAAATAGCAATTAAAATGTGTAAAGTATTTGAACACTTTGCAAAAGAACATATAATTATAAATGGCCAGTAAGCACATAAGAGATGTTCAATCTCACCAGACATTAGGTAAATGAAAATTAAAACTATAATGAGTTATCACTACACAACCACTAGAATGGCTAATGTTAAAAAGACTGACAATACCAAGTGTTGGAAAGAATGTAGAGCAACTGGAACTCTCACATATTGCTGGTGGGAATGCAAAATTATATAACCATTTTGGGGAATAGGATGTCAGTATCATATATACTTATCATACAACCCAGAAATCCCACTGTTATATATTAGCCAGAAGAAAAAAAAAAAAAAACCATACCCACACAAAGATTCATTCTCAAATGTTCTTAATAGCTCTAAAGTAGAAACTACTCAAATGCCCAACAGTTGGTCAATAATATATACCATCAACAATTGGTCAGTGGGATATCAACTATCAATAAAAAGGATCAAAATGTTAATACGCACAACAAACTTCAACCTCAAAACATCGTGTGGTATAAAAGAAGTCAAACACAAAAACTAACACCGAGTTATCCAATTTATATGAGACTCTAGAAAAGGCAAAACTCATGACAGAATGCAAAGTAGGGGATTTCTGGGGCTTAGGAATGGGGAAGGAGGACAAAGACACTTGGGGGGAGATGTGTTGATTGGTGGAGTTTATTCAACAATATATATTACTAAGATTCACTAAAGTATAGTATAAAATGAGTGAATTATACTATGTGAAAATTATACCTCAATAAACTTAAAAATAAAGTTGCTTTCAGCCGGGCGTGGTGGCGCACGCTTGTAATCCCAGCATTTGGGAGGCTGAGACCAGAGGATCCAGGTTCGCAGCCAGCCTCAGCTACCTAGTGAGGCACTCTGCAACTTAGTGAGACTCGGTTTCAAAATAAAGAATAAAAAATAGGGCTGGGGGTATAGCTCGGAGGTAGAATGCCCCTGAGTTCAACCCCCAGTACCGCTAAAAAAAAAAAAAAAAGTTGCTTTCAAATAATACACAGCAGCTGGAATGATTTTAAATATATACAAGATTATTTAAGCCCTCCTTGAAATCTTTCCTGTGCTTGCTGTCAGTGTTTGGACTAAGTCAGTGACTCCTAATGCACTGTACAATATTTCTATGTTAGCTCTTCTCCACAGCCTTCAAAAGCAGGGTCCTGCTACCTACCTCTCTAGTCATTGCTCACACTCCCCGCTGCTGCTCACCACAGCCCAGGAGTCCACTGGACTCTGAACATTGAGTCCTTCCTCGGGGCCTTTACATATGCTGTTCCCTCTACCTAGAACACCCTGTGCCCACACCTTCCCAGGCATGGTGTCCCCGCCTCATTCAGGAGCCTGCTTAGATCTCTGTAGAGACCTTTCCTGGCCATGCCTTCAAAAGTAGCTCCTCTCTTTTTTTTTTTTTTTTTTTTTTGTGGTACTGGGAATTGAACTCAGGGGCGTTCTACCTCTGAGCTACACCCCCAGCCCTATTTTTTATTCTTTATTTTGAAACTGGGTCTCACTAAGTTGCAGAGTGCCTCACTAGGTAGCTGAGGCTGGCCACAAACCCGGATCCTCCGGTCTCAGCCTCCCAAATACTAGGATTACAAGTGTGTGCCACCATGCTCGGCTCAGCTCCTCTTTTTATCTGAGTCACATACCCTACTCTTGTGCCTTTTAAAAACTTATCACCACCTGGAATTAATTTTTCATTTATTTACTTTTTTACTACCTTTCTTCTCTTCTTGTCTCTGGAATCTAAAAGCTCCAAGAGACAAGGAAATTTGCCTGGCATTTAACTACGTGTGGGATGCATGCTAAATGAATTACAGATCTGAGTACAAAAACACAATAAAGCGTGTGCAGTTACTGATCATTTCAGGTCACAGGACAGATGGTCCCTTGAATAATACACGGTCCGGTTAATTAGCCTATTATTTTAAGTTTATGATGTGCTAAATGGCCGTCTCACTTGGCTAAAGACTATTTAACGAAGCTCACCATTTCTTCCTTGATGCGCTCTGTGATTTTATTCGTTGCTTCCTCGTGTGCATGGAACAAGCTGATGACGCTGGTGTTATCAGGGTCCAGGATGTTTCCATCCTCGTCTCTGACAATCAGATCCAGCTCAAGGATTCTGAAACACAAAAGCTGGAGATGAAGCGAGGTCAAGAGAGGCCTTTAGGATACTGGCGGGGGGGGGGGGGATGAGGAGGGAGGAGCTTGTATCAGACAGTTCAAGATATTGGGGGTCATTTGGCCATGTAGAAGAGCTCTACACAGGCATCCTCAGACACGGCTATGGAGGCATGTCAGTATGGCACAGGCTCTTTGGAAGGTATGCAGTGTGCATCACATTTTTTAAGAAGTATTTCTTCTGATAGTAAATAATTTTAAAAAGAAACCACACTTGAACAAGAATGTGTGCTGCAACACTGTTTGTATCAGCAAAATGAAAAAGAAAAAGGAGGAGGAGAAGGAAAAGCAGGAAGAGGAAGAGGAGGAAGAGGAGAGGAAGAGGAGGAGGAGGAGGAGGAGGAGGAGGAGGAGGAGGAGGAAGAGCAGGAGGAGGACAAGGAAAATGAGGAGGCCCACTACCACCAAAGGAGAAATGGCTACATAAACAGTGATCCATAATGGAATAGCAGGGGTTTTAAAAGATTATGTAATTTTAATATGTTTAATGCCGTATCTCAGTGGGAAAAAAAAATCAAGTACAGAAAAATGCATAAAGTGTGCTTCTGTGGAAAAAAAAATAAATTGAACAAAGAGCAAACAAAAAGCCAGGCTGGATGTGTTAGCTGGGTACATGCATAAAAGTTACAATGAACAAGGAAAGGGCTGGACAAAGAAAAGGACCGCTCTACAAATGGGGGTTATCTGTGAGGGGAGGAGGGGGGGCAGTGGCTGGGAAGGGGTAAAGGGGTCAGACAGATCTGGATTTGTTTAATGTTTTACTACACGCACACGCACACGCACACGCGCACGCGCACGCGCGCACACACACACACACACATACACACACATACGCACATGTACACTCAGAAGTATTCATATATTATTCAATAAAAACTCAAAGATAGTTGTTGGGGGAAAAGAGTCTCCTGTATATTAATCGTCCCCCACACCTTGCTCTTCAGCTGCTTGGCTGCCCGGCCACAACCTTTCCCCTGTTGGATATTGATCTGGTTCAGCTGCATCTGTCAATCTCTGCCTGTCATCAGTGTCGCTGACAGGGCACACTCACCTGGCACCCAACAGTGATATGCTCACATATACTAAATGTTTCACACGTGGTAATTCATGTAATCTTCCTAAAAGCCATCTGAGGGAGGTACTATTGATATCCCCATTTGACAGATAAAGAGCAAGGATATGGGGGCTAATTTATTGGCTCGATAGCACATAGCTAGTAAAAACTAATATGCACTTGGCACTCTTAACCTCTATGACACTTTCTAGATAGAAGGTGCTTAGAATCGGTATTTGGGTTGGGGTGGGAGGTGGAGGTGAGTGTACAGAGGCCTTAACTTGAAGCTACTCTCACACCTGATGCAAAGCTGGGGAACCTCAGCTGTCCATATGTGGAAGAAAGGGGAGATGGGCTGATGGCAGTGCTGAGGTCAGCGGTGGCCCTGCGTGGGCACCATTGCTGAGTACCAGACCCAGGAAGCACAGCAAGGACAAATGAAGGAGACCAAGTCTTTGTCTCTTATTTGAGAATCAGATTGAGAGCCACGGCTCTCATCTCATGGAAATGCAAACAGAAGGGAGCCAAGGATCACCCGTTTGTCCACATTCATTAGGAAATTAACTCCCAACGAGATATGACTCAGAATGTTGCACAGTCACGCCGCCCCACGGGCAATGCTGGGGAGAATGAATGCATTCAGCTCATGCTGAGTGAGAGAGGCTCGGGTGACCTCGGAAAAGATGGAGCATAGCCGATACATAATTTAATGCCAAGATCTCTCTAGCTCCTTCTCTTCAAAATTTATCAAAGTGGATTCGGTTCTGAAACATATGAATAAAACATTCTCCAGGTCCAGCTATCTTGGGATTTGGAGAAGTCATTTGAGGATTCCTTGCTCCTTGTATACCAAAGAGTTTGCCCATTACCAGCCTCACTGGGAACTGAGGGAGCTTTAATAGTTGCAGCTAAATTGATGGGATTGCTGAGGTCTGGGCTAAGAGGAGCTGTCTTCCCTGAACGCAGCAGCTATTGGTAATGGGGAGCAGAGCATTTTGACACGTCCTCCTCGAGAGGCAGCCCATTGCTCTTTTCTGTTGAAGCAAGTGGTGAAATGAGGCCAAGATAAGGGCAGGGGAAGAAGCTCCCATTAAGCATTTAAAGAAGAGCAGGTAAAGCAAACAGAAATGGCTCCTGCCAAGGCTCCCCATCACACTCAAAACAAACCCGAGCTTCTGCACTTGGCCTTCCTGCCTGCCTTCCTCTCCAAGTTCATGTTCACACCTCCTCTCTCCGACTTTCTGTTGTTTGCTGTTTCTCCTAGTAATTCCTGCTGGCCCCCCTGGAGTCCAGGTAGTCGTTCCCCCTCACTCCTCCTTCTTGTCCCTGTTCCTCCTCTCTTGAAGCACAAAGGTCGTTTTGCTTCTCTGCCTCCCTCACGAACTCACGTAGCTTCTAGAAGTGGTAGAATGCAGGAGCATCACACGTAAACTCTGGAGCTACCCTACCTGGTGCAAATTCCACTGCCTCTTGGGCTAATGCGCCTAATCACTGGGTGAGTCTCCATTTCCTCATCTGAGAAAAAGCAATGATAATAGCCCCTGCTCTGAGAGTCACTGTGACATTGAACGAGTTAACACATGGAAAGCATTCAGCACAGGGAGCACTCGGTGAACTATCACTAGTTCTTATCGCTTGCTTTATATGTGCCTCTACATGCAACAAAAATTGGATGTGTGAATGAAGGAATGGAGTGAAGGAGAGAAGAAACAGGCTGCTCCCGGCTGCTCCTCCCAGACGCAGCTCCACCTGCTTCATCGTGTGCCTCCTGCTGCCCCAAAGCTCTGCCCAGACACCGGGCTTCCTGGCTTTCAGAAAGCAGTTTTCTCTCACTTCTAGCTGAAGTTGACAGGGGAAGGAGCAAGGGGCCCCTCGCCTGGGCCCCCGTCTCTGTAGCAGGGCATCTCTCACTTCCCCAAGGAAACTGACTGAAACTGAAACACCAGGCTGGGTGGGGAGCTGGTGAGAGGCCTGGTGTAGGAGACTGCAAAGAGGGTCAGAAGGCTGGAGCATCGGGCCTCCCTCCTCGTATCCAGCTATGACTCATTGTATACCTACTGTGTGCAGATCCTGTACCAGGTGCAGGGCCTTAGAGATGAGCTAGACAGCCAGGGTCTTAGAGGAACTTCCAGAGTAGCAGAAGTAATGGACCAGGAGGGGGTGACTGCTGCTCTGGGTGCCAAGAGGCTACAAGATCTCAGCCAGGGTGGGGCAGGGAAAACCAGGGAAGGCTTTCTCTGAGTGATGACTATGTCTTCCATTCTGATTCTACTTCTCAGGAGCCCCCATCAAGGGAATAATATCTGAAGTTCACAGATGTTGTTGTAAAGCAGCAAACACCCTCTATTCACATACTCCTGGCTGTAACCACACTCAGTAAAAGATGCTACCAGACCGGTGGCAGCAGGTGCTGCATGGAGAACCCTTCCTGCCACTTTGGGGTGATGTGTGTTATAGGCAGATTTGGGCGCACTTGTCAGATGCCCACAGGGGTACCAGCAGAGGGACTGTGCCCCTAGAATGGGAAGCAGCTGTAAGCTGCACTCATTGACTTTCTTATTTGGCTTCTCGTCCTGCTGCACAAGGCAAGGGCAAGGGAGCCTCGCAGCTGGGAAACTGTATTCCCATCAGTGGCTCGCTCTGCTCCTCCCAGGCCCACTGTTCCAGCCTTCTGACCCACTTTGCAATCTCCTGAACACTCATGCCCTCTCCTCCACCCCATGTGCTCTCCTTTTTAGCTTAACACCTTTCAGGGACCATCTCCTCCAGGGAGCCTCCTTTGGTTTGATTTCCATCTCCAAGTCAAATTAAGAGTAACCTTGGCCTCCTAAGTCATCAAACTTAGCACAATATGTGTCCACATTTTACTCAAAGCTTATTCCTACTGGACTGGACAGTGATCTTTTTTTTTTTTTTTTTTTTGCGGTACTGGGGATTGAACAAAGGGGCATTCTACCTCCGAGCTACACCCCCAGCCCTATTTTTTATTCTTTATTTTGAAACCGAGTCTCACTAAGTTGCAGAGTGCCTCACTAGGTAGCTGAGGCTGGCCTCGAACCCAGATCCTCCAATCTCAGCCTCCCAAATGCTGAGATTACAAGCGTGCACTGCCACGCCCGGCTGGACAGTGATCCTTTAATGGATAGGGACAGCCCCAACACGCAGCAGGAAAAAAAGACCAATTGTAAGTGCTTCATACATGTTTGTGGTTGGAATGGATAAATATATGGTTTACAAGTCATTCAAAACACCAAGAGGGAGGGGAGGACCTCGAGGTTCTCAACTGCCGTCCCAGGGACTCAGGGTCACACTGCCTGCGTCTAAATGATGCTCTGCCCTGGCTAGCTGCACCACTCTGGACATGTTCCTCAACCTTTTGAAGAGCCTCAGTTTCTTTGTCTTAAAAGACAGGGATAACAAAACTACATGCCCCATAAAGTTGTTTAGAAGATTAAATGACATAGTGTTTGTAAGTACTTAATACAAAGCCTAGTGCATAATAGACTCTGATCGATTTATATTATTGTTACCACTGTTATTATCGGTAGATTGCCCTGTCTCAAAACACTCCTGTTCTTTTCTCTCTAGCTTCATAGCATTCAAACTCCAGCCAATTCCTGCTTCTCTTCCCCTTTTTGGAAACACTTTCATAACTGTGCATATGAGGGAGCTGGTGGCATGTGGCTTGGGTAATTTAGGATGGAGAAGAGGTATTAAGTCTCACACTGGGATTTAAAGGAGAGTTTTGTAAATGTAGGGACAAAATGACAGCTAAGCTGAAAGTGAACCAGCAGGACTGTGCTCCCGATCCCTCGGAAGTAGGTTAAATGAGTGTCCTAAATCTCTCCGCCTGCTAATAACCACTGAGTAAGCAAGCCTACGCCCTGCCTGCCTGTCCCTGGGTCCCACGAGGGTGATCACAAAGGCGCACAAGCACAGCCCTTGGTAACAACCTTCTGCCAAACAGAAAGTGGCAAACTCACATCTAAAAATGAAACCAAGCTTCCTGAGAGGGAGAGAGGGAAAGAGGAAGGTGGGAGGCAAGAGCGGTTACTTGTTGCCGTAGTCGATCTTCGAGGTGACTTTCTGCTTCAGTTCCTTCAGCTCGTCCTTGGGCAGAGTCCCCGAGAGGAGCTGGGACCTCCATTCCATCAGGTCGTACATCATGGACTGCACTTGGAGGAAGCGCTCCTTTTTGCTGGCCTAGGAAACGGAAACAGACTGTGATCACCTGTGCACAAGGTATTCTGTATTTGGTGAGCTGTGCCAAAGTGAGGCAGTTTCTTCAGGGCTCCTGGCTTGGACCTCTCTCCTAGATCTACCCAGGTACAAAGGATACAATGTGGTCTTAGCTGTAGATAGATTTCTTCCTGCTGACCCAGGGGGTTTCCCAAAAGCAGAAGCCAGAATCCCAATTGCTTTTAGTTAAAGAAAGGGTGATTTCTAATTTTATTTAAAAAGATGCATGTTGAACAGGAATAACATAAACATCAGCTTGAATGGAGGAACCAGAATGCATACCCATTAAGGCTGGGAGCCAGAGTCATTTCTCTGACTGTTCAGGTGGCAGTATTCCCAAAGCATGGCCTGTGTGTGACATGTGGATCATGGTGACTCTGGGTGGTGAAAAGATAGAGCGTCAAGGAGCACCGACTTATCTGGTGATTCTCTTCCACTCTCCTTCCATCCGAAGGCCAATGATTTAATCAATTATGCTATGTAATACAAGTCTAATTAAAAGTCTTCAGCAATAAAGGTCCAGGGGTTTTCCAGATGTTTGCTAGGCTACTGATGTGCTGGGAGCATGGCTCACTAGAGAGGATGTGGACACTCTGTGGCCTGCTGTACCTTCTCTACACATCTCTTCCATTTGGTTTTTCCTGAATTATATCTTTCATAATAAAACTGTCATCATAAGCATGGTACTTTCCTGAGAGCTGTGAGATATTCTAATGCATTATGGAACCCAGGCAGGGAGAAGTAGTGGGAATCCCTGAACTTGTAGCCAAGTCTGACAGCAGTGTGGTAGCCTGGAGACCTGACTTGGGACTGGCGAGGGAAGGCAAACTTGTGGGGTTGAGCTTTTAAACCTATGGAGCCTGATGCTTACTCTAGATCATCAGTTTCAGAAATGAATTGAATTATAGGGCTCCAGCTGGTACTGGGAAATTAGAGAATTGGTTGGGTTGACACAGCATGCTATAAAGTTCTTAATGAAAATTACCTGAGTTGACCAAAAAAGAATCCAATTTAGGTATTAACTAAATATTATACACGTGGCATCCAATCAGGAGGTGGTACTGAAATAATAGACTTTTACAGATTTCTCCACTAAGAAAAAGGTATAACAGACTTACTATTTAAGTATTTCTTAAGGGAAATGTCAAGTGTTCATGGCACATGTGTATATGTGTTTGAAAGGGGCAGTGGAAATGGACAAGAAATTATTTTAGCCACAAGTTCACCGCTTGCCCCTGCTATGGTCTGAACATATATTGTTACCCAAGGTTGTGTGTGTTAAAATTTAATCCCTATTTTAAAATGTTGAGAGGATGGAGACTTAATCTGGTGATGGTTTTTAGTGGTGGGACCTTTAGGAAGTGATTAAGATTAGATAAGGTCATTAGGGTAGAGCCCCCATGATTGGATCCGGGTGGCTTTAAAAGAAGAGGGATCAACCAGCATACACACAACCATACACACACATATACACACATACATACACACACACAGATACACACACATACATACACACATACATACACACAACACACACATACATACACACAACACACACATACATACACACAAACACACATACACACTATACATACACATACACACATATACATACACATACACACACACACACACACACACACACACACACACACACACACACACATACACACACCCTTGTCTTTTGCCATGTGATGCTCCGCACCACCTTGGGATTCTGCCAACAAGAAGGCAGTCACCAAAGGTAGCCTCTCCAACTTGCACTTTCAGAACCACAAGCCAAAATAAACCTTTCTTTATAAAGTGTCCTGTCTCAGATATTTCATTATAGTAATAAAAAGGGACAAATACACTCCCCTAAACTTTCCTGAAACCTTTTGGGAAACTTATCGAATTGGGTGTGCCATTACCTTATATTATGAGATGCTAACATGAGTGTCAATATTTAAGACCTTAACAGGTAAATCCACAAATAGTGTACACAGAGCAGCAGGTGTGCACAGCACTACAACAAACATGCAGAAGCCTTGGTTGACATTTCCACTCTCAGCTTAATGGTTTGTTCAGCTAATTGCTTTCATTAGGGACTTTGGAGCATCAAAGGAGGATTTTAAATTAGATTTGCTTCAAAACTGGGAAAACACATGCATAATGTGTTCTTTGTTTCTTCAGGGTCAAAGCATTTTTGTAGATCTTTGGACAATAGCCATCAGTTAATTAATAAATTAAAACAGTATTTCTCAAGGTGCTGTCAGTGGACTACCAAATCAAAACCCCAAGTTTATTAAAAATGCAGATCACTAAGCCCCATCATAAGAAGCTTTTTTTTTTAAACAGATATCAAGGTAATTTGTATGCACACCCAAGTTCAACATTTTTTGTTCTAGTTTAAAAACATAAGGGACTGCAGATGTAGCTTAGTGGTAGTACGCTTGCCTAGCATGTACAAGGCCCTGTGTTCTATCTCCAGCCCCGCAAAAGCAAAATATAAGGATCACACCAGACCCATCACTAGCCAGCTAGTACGTGACTTTGAGAAAGTCAGTTAACCCCCCTGGGCTATAATAGCCTCACACCTAATGGTGTGTGCTCTGCTATGTCACCAAGCCACCTTTACCTGCCCACTTAAGGCTAGATATCAAACTTAAGCCAAACCAAGGACATAAGGAGTGCCAGTCCCAAGGAAAAGGGTTACATCTCACCACATAGAGCTGTCTCCAAATGCTCCCCCACTCCCAAAGTGTTGTCGTCACTTCTTGTGCCAGAGGAATTTCTGCCGGAATGATGTTCTCGGTATTTCTATTTAGGGTGGGAGAGAAAATGGTGTGAAATTGAGATCCAGGTGCTAAGGAGATGAAACATGGGCAGATGTGCATTAGACTGCAGCTGCTGAGAGGGACCTTGCTGACATCAGATCCAACTGGCTCCAACAGCCACCCCAATTATATTATGCAAATACAAGGGACTTCCTTTTTAATGTCCCCTTCACTGGGGTGGGCTCCTCTGTTCATTATTCAGGATTAATCCACTTTAATAGGACTCCAAGGTAGCTGCCTGTGGAAAGTTGGATTCTCCAAACTCACTAATTCCCCTCAGAGTCAGATCTGAACCCCAATCAGTTTGGATTAGCTCTCCCTCCTGTGGAGTGAGGGAAGGAAAACAGCAAACACAGGCACTGAAGTAGAGGAGCCCAGCGCCCTGTGCATCCGCCAAGTCAGATTTTCAAAGTCAACAGGACAAAGACAACCATGAGCCCGTGGAGGGTCCAGTGTGGCAAAGGATGGCAAATACCTTCTTTTCTCGACTGTCACTTCCTTGATGTGGATAAAGGACTTAGGGAAAATGCCCTGTGGGAAACAAAATAAAATAAAATGAAAAGGCATATCCCTACAGAAATGACTGACCTTGGGAGAGTTTTTTGTTTTTTTCCCCAAAGCCACTGACTGACTTTTATTTTTATTTATTTTATTTTATTTTTATTTTTAATTGGTGCATTGTATTCATACGTATTTGTTAGGTACACGCTGGTATAAGGTAAAGGCATACATGCACACATTTCTCATTTAACCCTTCCCCGATTCCCACCCTACTCCCTCCTCCTGCCTCCTTCTCAAGGTCAGTTTAGTGATTGACTTTGATGTGCTCCTGAAAGTACATCATGCTCATTAGGGTGTCCCCTCTCCCCCCATCACCTTCTGTTAAGTCAAATTCTTTGCTCACCTAAGGATTCTCCTTCTTCATCTGGAGTCCCTCTTATGTCCCATTTTCTCCCTAGCTTCCACATATTAGGGAGAGCATACGATTTTTTACTTTTTGTGACTGACTAATCTCACTTAACATAATGTTTTCCAGTTGCATACATTTCCCTGAAAATAACATGATTTTGTTCTTCTTTATGACTGAGTAAAATTCCATTGTGTGCATATCCCATAGTTTTGTAATCCATTCATCTGTTGATGGACATCTTGGCTGGTTCCATAGTTTGGCAATTGACTGGCTTTTAAAGCCATAAAAATTTAAAGGAGGGATCCTACAGTCAGAGAGACCAGGAGATGTGTTCTGGACCCATTCACTTAGATCTTTTTGTTCTAGATTCCACAATCACCCTGGATCCCAAGGATGCTCCCAGCTCATCATGAACGCTCATCCTTTCACATGGGCAAGATGAAAGCATCACTTGAAAGGCCAACTAAGCCACTGCTTTAAGTGAGACAGGAGCTCTGCTCTTCCCTTCTTGTCTCATTTCTGGAAATCAGTGTCCCTTCACAGCCAGGAACTGGGGGGTGAGGGGCAGCTGGTCCTGAACTAACAGCCCCTGGTTCTTCTTGGGTCCATCAGATTTGAGACCTTTTCTCCCTAGGTTAATGTCTTTGTTTTTTGACAGCACAAAGGAAGATAGTGCCTCTCAATTCAACATGCCAGGAAAGAAGGAAGAAGCTTCTATTAGACCTTGCTCAGTTAACAAGGCAAGTTTATCAATTGCTTGGGAATTCTTTCATAAATTCAACCAACGTGCACCCTGGGGACCTTAGTCACTGTGTGGGATGCCAGAGAGCAAATGCAATGGGCAAGGCAGGTGCTGCTCTGGCAGAGATGACAGAGTGGGGTGAAGCAGGAACCAGAGAGCCCTCAAGGAGGCTGGGCCTGGCCTTTCTATGTCACACAGTGGAGGAGGAGAGTGAATGATCCCAAACAACTCTAAAAGAAGACAATAGAAAATATACTTCAAATAAAAATTGAACCATTCCACAAGAGACTCAAGGGAGGGAGAAATCTGAAGCCAGCAGCAATTCAGGGGAGGTTACAAGGAAAAGATGGCAGCACAAAGGAAGGGAGCCAAGACCAAGGGGGGACAGAGGTATGGAGGTCAGAAAGAGGTCGGGGAGCAAAATACAGTAAGGAAGAAACACATACAATACAGTTTGCCGAGGAGCGATACTTGCCAGGAGGGAACTGCCCAGGTGGGTGGCAGGGCCAGTGAATACACCCAGTATTGTCCCAGATGAAAACAAAGTGACCTTACCTGCAGCATTTTATGCTTAATGAGGTATCCTCTATACCAGTCTGCAAAGAGAAAATAAACAAGTCTGTCATCTATTCTCGAAGGTTTGTTGCCGGCGTTTTTTTGTTTTGTTTTATCTTGCTTTTTGTCTATTTTTAACTAGCCAGGAAACTACTGCAAACTGCTTTAGACATTTGGTACAGATCAAAGTCTGAAAGCCCATTGAATTGGTTGTCAGCATCTCAAAGCAGCAACTAAAGATTCAGGGGAAAAAATAAGATACGGAGGTTTTATATAAAGATGTACATTCTTCCTTTGGAAAAGTCAGGAGCCCTGGAGATGCTAGCCAGAGCCCTTGGGACTCTGGCTGGGGGCCACCAGCCTCTGCTTTTCCTTCCCTCATTTCTGTCACCTGCCAGACCCTCTGGTCATTGCACATTTCAACTCCTGCCTCAAGGGCACAGAAAGTCTTAGGGATTTTTGAAAATATCCCCAAATAATATTGACAGTTCCAACAGCAGCAAATGGTGTCTAAATTGTGATTTTGCCAAAGACGGTCATTATAAAACAGGTAAATTCATGGACAGGTAGACAGAATTTTAAAGGATGCTTCCTTCTGCAGGAATATAAAAGTGATTCAGTTAGCAGATACCAAATGGCATGCAATCCTCTGGCAAAAAGAGCCTCGATGTAGCCAGTATTGATGACAATAGTGAGTCACTGGCCTTAGAATTGACTCGTGTGCAGCCAAGCAGTGGCATTTGTCATCTTTGTAAAGAAAAAGCATCTGCCAAGCGCATCATTAGCACACCCTCGTTACTGGGCGGACAGATTGTTGCTGAAATATGTTCTCAACAGATATATGCACAAGCCCCCAAACAAACAACTTGAAATGCAAAGTCACCCCTTGCAGTCAGGAGCCAGCTTGAGAATCAGGACCTAAAGACAGTTCTACAGCAGTGGGGACCCACCGTGGCTTCCATTTGGAGTGACACAGAGTGAGAAAGAAGAAAAGGACAGAGAGAGGAAAAACAGAAAGGAAGAGAGGCTGGAGACGAACAGTATAAGGTTTGTAATAAAATCATCATTCTAAGCACTTTTAATCTTCATAACAACCATATGGAATAGGAACTGGAATTATCCTATGTATTTATTTATTCATTCATTCATTCATTTGCTGTACCGGGTATTGAACTCAGGGGCATTCTACCTCTGAGCTACACCCTCAGTCCTATTTTTTTATTCTTTTATTTTTGAAACAGGGTCTCACTAAGTTGCAGAGGGCCTCACTAAGTAGCTGAGGCTGGCCACGAACCTGCAATCCTCCTGTCTCCACCTCCCAAATACTGGGATTACAAACCTGTGATCCTCTTGTCTCTGCCTCCCAAGTACTGGGATTACAAATGTGCTCCACCATGCCCAGCTGGAATTACCACATTTTACTGGTAAGTGGCCTATCTGAGGCACAGAGGAGCTAAGTGATATGTCCAGGGTTACAGAGCTAGTAAATGATAGTGTCAGGGTTTAGGTGCTATAATACCGTGGATTTTATCTTATGGGGGGAGTTTGGTGGTCATCTGATAGTTCTTTCATCTTAACATCTGAAGCCCCCAGACTCAGTCCCCACCAAGCTACTTTCCAAGTGAATACTTCCAGGTATGGAAGCTCTTCTTCATGAAGCATCATATTCTATTTTCAGCTGATTCTAATTGTTTGAAAACAATTAGCAGTAATACTTATATTTTCTAAGTGCGTGCTATGTTCTGGAAAGTCTATTAAAGGTTTCTGCTTTGCTTTATCAAATTATAAATTAATCTTCACAAAAATGCTGTGAAGGCACTATGACTACTTCTATCTTGCAAATGAAAATAGACACAGAGATTAAGTAATTTGCAATTGGTCACACAACTTTTAATTTACACTCAAGCATTTGATTCTAGAGATCACCTCCTACTACATTCACTATGCAATGACAGTTGCAATCCTGCCCCTTCCCCAAACTAGATCTAAATTTCCTTTGTAGTCCTACTACCCAGCTACCATCCACTGATCACTCAAAGCACATGAAGCTATATGCGAGGTGTTGTACAGGCATGCTCTTATCTAATCCTAACAACAACACTGCATGCTAAGCATTATCATCCCCATGCTATAGATGAAGTTAAAATTTTAGTCAGTTAATGTAGTGGATCAAGATCACACACCTGAAACTCAAGTCCAAGAATACATGAACCCAAAGCCAGCTCTCAAAACTGCTCAGTCACATTGATGGAGACAGAGCACAATCCAGATAAGGTGATCTTGGTTGCACTGACCGGAACTGACTTGGCCAAGGCCACCAAAATCGAGCAGCAAGTAAGAAAATAATCAGGGCCCCAGTAGTCCACAGCCCAAGGTCAAGCCCACATCTGTATCTCTGTGACAGAGGCCCCTGTCAGGGTCCCTTGATTTCCTGGGTCCAAGGACTTTGCCTGCTCTGATCCTTGAGACTCAATTGAGACTCAGTTAATGTGCATACCTTGCAGGTTTCCTGATTATCAAAACCTTTAGCTCACTCCTGGCCTCAGGAATCTACTGGCTCTTTCCCCAGTATCCACAGTTTGGCTCCAGATTTACATTCAGCCAGCACCAATTGTATGCCTGCTAGTACATGAAGCTAGTCTAGATACTTTCAGAAATTGATTCCCAGTGATGTTTTATGGGAAGGGTTAATAGCCATGCCCACTTGATAGAGAACAGGGCTAAGGCTAAGCTAATGAGAGAGGGTCCCCAGTGCTCTTGAGCAGAACCCAACCCAGGCCTAACACACCCATCCACTGCATCAGGACTGTTGAGGACTCCTCCCGACATCCCCATCCCTGCAGGGTCATTGACCTCTGACCCCTGATTACCAGTCAGCTATTTCTACTATTTCTATTCTTTTTTTTTTTTTTTTCCTGCAGTACTCAGGATTAAACACAGGGGCATTGTACTGCCAAGCTACACACCCTCAGCCCAATTTGTTATTCTTTATTTTGAAATAGGGTCTCACTAAATTATGGAGGGTCTCACAGAATAACTGAGACTCGAGGCAAACCTGTGCTCCTCCTGTCCCAGCCTCCCAAATACTGGGATTACAAGCATGCACCATGCCTGGCACCAGTCAGCTATTTCTCATTGTGCTTCAAGATTGCAGGTTCAAAGCCAAGTGGATAACAGTAGCACACAGGGGGAAAAATCCCAGAAAAAAAAATAATGACACCCTAGTCAAATATAAGTATAACGCAGCACCTTGATAGGTCCTGGGACTTGCCAAAACTTAGCACTCTTTTGAGTTCAATAATATCAAGGGACTATCTTCTAACCCTTTTCATAAGACCACCACTAGTTTTTTGTTTGTTTTGTTTTGTTTTGTTTTTTAACATAAAACTCACAAAGTACTTTGCTGTGGTCTGGATGCTTGTATCACTCCCCAAATCATATGTTGAAATCCTAACCTCCGATGTGATGGCATTAGGAGGTGACTAGATCATGAGGGTGGAGCCCCATTGATGGGGTCAGTGCTCCTACACTTGCACTTGCACTTGCACTTCAGCTCGCTCTGGCTCTCGTGCTTTCTGCTTTCCATCATGTAAGGCAAACAAGAAGACCACTATCTGCAAACCAGGAACTAGGCTCTCATCAGACTTCATATCTTCCACTGCCTTGATCTTGGATTTTTCAGCTCCAGAACTGTGAGAAATAAATTTCTGTTTTTTATGCTACCCAGTCTATGGTATTCTTTTATAGTAGGCTGAACAATCCCAGCCATGTATCCTAGAGGAAGATGAGAAAAGGGGATTTTTTTTTAATAATCATTTTGAATATTTATGAAGTGTTAATTATTCAAATTGTTCTCCACTTCTACATCTTAAATACCAACATGAAATACACCCAAATTTTCAACTTAGCTTTCTGGGAAGGGGGGAGATTAAACATATCCCAAAACATAAAAACGATTCCAAAGCCTAAAGATGTAATCATTTCTCTGCCATTTCCAGGCAGAATGATCATTTGCCATGTCACTTAAGTCTTGATGCTTTCATCTGTAAAATGAGGAAAAGAAGCCAGGAACAGTGGTGCATAACTGTAATCCCAGTACTTTGGAGGCTGCAGCAGGAGGATCGCAGGTTCAAAGCCAGCCTTGGCAACTTAGAAATACCCTCTTTCAAATTAAAAAATAAAAGGTCTGGAGGTATAGCTCAGAGGTAAAATCCCCGTTACTTAAAAAAAGAGAGTAAAAAAACATGTCCCTCACAGGATTGTTGCAAAAACTATTTTTCAAACACAGGTATGAAAGTATACACATCTGGTCAGGTACAAAACCTTGGACAGGAATAAACACTCCAATTTCATGCTAAGTGTTACCTACATATGGACAAAAAAAAAAAAAAAAAGAATGAAATAGGAGAAGGGCAAAAGGGAATTTCAATTGCATCTGAATTTTTAATTTAAAAAAGTCTGAAGCAAGAATGGCAAAATATTAATATTTATCTGAGTGGTGAGGGTGAGCACCTGAAAATACGTTCATTTTGCTCTATATTGAAATGTGTAATTTTTATTAATTTTTTTAAGTATTTTTTAATTTTTTGGTGCTGGGGGTTGAACCCACAACCATCCTACTGCTGAGCTACATCCTCAGCCATATTTTATTTTTTATTTCCAAATAGGGTCAAAGTTGCTGAGGGCCATGCTAAGTTGCTGGGGCTGGCCTCAAACCTGCACCTTCTTCTCTTAGGCTCCTAAATACTGAGATTACAGATGTGTTCCACCATGCTCAGTTAAAAATATTAAGATCAAATAGAAGCTAGGCACTATGAGTGGTTAAGAGTGTGAACTCTGACTGGAAAACTTCCACAGAGCAAAGGAAATAATGAACAAAATCAAATGGTAATCAATACATTGGTAAAAAGCATTGACAAACTATATATCTGGTAAGGAGTTAATATCCAAGAGTTATAAATTATTCACAACTCAATAGTAAAAGAACAAATAACCCAATTAAAAAAAAAAAAAAAAAGCAAAGGAACTGAACAGACATGTCTCCAGAGAATACATAGAAGTAACCAACAAGTGTATGAAAAGTTGTTCAACATCATTAAACATCAGGGAAATGCAAATCAAAACCACAATGAGAAATCATCTCACACCTATTGGGATGGCTATTATCAAAAATCCAAGAGATAATAAATGTTGGTGAAGATGTGGAGAAAAGGGAACGCTGGTACACTGCTCATGGGAATGTAGACCGGTGCAGCTATTATGGAAAACACTATGGTAATTCTTAAAGAAAGTAAAAATAGCACTACCATATGACCCAGCAACATCTCTTCTGGGCAAATACCCAAAGGAAATGAGATCACCATTCCATAAAGATGTTTGAAGTCGTGTGTTCACTGTGGTATTGTTCACAATAGCCAAGTTATGAAATCATGCTAAGCCATTAATGGGTGAAGGGGGAAGAAATTGTGGCATACATATGCAATGTAATATTAACCAGCCTTAAGGAGACACTTCCATTTGCCACAACATGGATGAACCTGGATGACATTATGCTATGTGAAATAACAAGCCAGATACCACACACACACACACACACACACACACACACACACACACACAATAGTATCTTGCATGATTTCACTTTTGGGGAAAAATTTTTTTAAGTCATATATACAGAGATAGAGAATGAAACAGAGGTTACCAGGGACAGAGGGGGGTGAGTAAGAAATGAGGGAAATACGGGTCAGAGGTTACAGAGTAGTAGATATGTAGGATAAACAAGTCTGGAGATCTAATATACAACATGAGGATTGTAGTTAATAAAATTGTACTGTATTTGGGATTCCTGATAAACAATTAGATATTAGCTGTGCATGTCACAAAAGTAACAGCAACAAAAAAATAGGTTAGAATTATGGAAGTGTTAATTTACTTCACAATAGTAGCCATTTCACTATCTATATAGCTGATAGCATCATGTTGTATACCTGAAATTTACATAATAAAATTTGTTTTTAAAAAAGAGTGGGAGCTCTGGAG
>PVLC010007377.1:0-63677 GCA_004027655.1 Graphiurus murinus | reverse complement strand
TCCTCCTCCTCTTTCTCCTCCTCCTCTTCCTCTTCCTCCTCTCTCCTCCTTCTCCTGTTTCTCCTCCTCCTCCTCTTCCTTCTCTTCCTCCTCCTCCTCCTTTTCTCTCTCTCCCTCTCCCTCTCTCTCACACACATACACACCCATACACAATGAGAGCCACTAGAATGAAGTGCTCTAACATCCTGAGTTCTCACATAGTCTCACATAAGCAAACTGAATTCTAACTCAGAATTTAAGAGGAAACTAAACATAATCTCAGCCAATCACAAGCAAGCAATCAACTGGGCACTGGTTATATGACCTTGACCTTTCTACAAGGATAGTCCAGAAAAGACAATAATTCAAACAAACCATAACCAATCAAATGATTCCTTTGTTCTCGTGCCTCTGGTGGAACCCTGTGCCACTTGTACTCTGATTTGCCCACTCCTGAATCGAATAAATGCTGCATTTATTTTATTTTACTTTTTATTGGGTGCATTGTAATTCCACATCATATTGGAATGCAGAGTATCAGAAAAACACATGCACACAACTCTTGGTGTCCCCCTCACTGGGTCCCCCATACACACACACCTCACCCTGCAAGTCTTTGAGATTGGAATTGGCAATTTTGTATACATTCATAGCATTGTTTCTACTATAGCATTCTCTATGACTTTGTTCCCCCTCTTTCTCTAATCCCCCTCGGTCACTCCCCTGAGGTCTCTGCTCATCTATCTGATGCTGCCCTTATTTCTGAATATCTCTCTAGCTCCCAGATAGAAGAAAGGACATACCCATTTGCAAGAAAATGACGAAGCTGGAGAAATTATACTAAAGTGAGTATAGCTTTAATTTATGTTAATGTGTCTCCATGTATCTCTTAACATAGAGCCTTGGTGTGCATGTGTGTGGGCATGTGTGTGCATGTATGAGTGTATGTGCGTGTGTGTGTGTGTGTGTGTGTGTGTGTGTGTGTTGGGAAAGGAGTGCCCTGGGAGGTGTGCCAGGGATCAGAATCTTTAGGCCTTGTGAGTCATGCCAGAGGGAGGCTGGACTTTATTTCTGCGCATCAGAACCCCCGGGGTCTGTTGCCTGGAGATTGCAGGATTTCACCAGCGGCTCCGCTTCAGAAGGGCATGTGCATGCCAAGCTGCCAGCCCATCCCAGCACAGGTGGTCCTGGAAACCTTATTCTTTATGACAAAGGCAGAGCCGCCTGAGGGCATCAGCTAAGAAAAGACAAAAGCCAACCGCACATTGGCAAAGTCCCCACCGTCATCTCCTAAAATCATGATGCAGGCTCCCGGTGAAAAGAGGGAGCCAGCCTCTGCCGGGCCTCTGCTCACAGGTGAGGCTCCGAGGGGGAAGGAGCTTGCCTGCAGTGACCGCCATCCGCCAGCAGCAGAGCTGGGTGAGAAGCCCGACTCGTTCCCTGCCCCACTCCCTGCCCCACGCTGCCACAGACCCAGCCAGAGGACCACAAGACTGACATATGGGGCTCTCAGCTGACCATTCAGGCCTGGACCAGCCAGCTGATAGAGCCCCTGCTGTTCTTTCTGCAGGGAATTTTAACCAAATAAAGCACCCAGGGAGCCAGTGGAATGGATCTGCGATGTGGATTCCTGCACAGCGCAGGTGCTGAGGCAGCTGGGAGCAGAGGTTCTTCCCTGAGGCTCGCAGAATGGAAGCTACTCAGTCAGCAATGAGAACATTGCAGTGAGAATGCCACCGAGTACTTTGCATTTTACAAAGGGTCTTTACGTACAATAGCTTATAGAAAGCCGCTCTGGTGGCACTGATGGACAGACGGGTCTATGGAGAGATCACAGAAATCTCTATAGCTTCTGTTGGAGTCCTTCCAGCAATAGGAAGCTCACGATTTCTTAAAACAGACTGTTCCATTTGGCAAATCTCAGGAGTGGAGTTTAAACTCCTCTGCAGCCTCTACAGACACAGGTCTCGCTGCTGACCACAGCAGAAGGAGGCCTCTCCCCTGTGCGCCAGCCAGGAGCTGGAGAGAGTCTGCAGAGTTCCCCTTGTTCAGAGAAAGCAAAACATTTACTGAGGAAATATCAATAAGCAGAGACCTATTCCTTGTGCACTGGCGCCCCCTGCTGGCTTCATAGAAACCTTGCCAATCCTGAAGAAGGCCCCTTTAAAAATTGGGACATTCCCAATGTAAGATACCTCTGCTTCTGAAATAGAGTCACACACCTTCAAATCCATGGACAGGAGAGCAGCTTCTTCCATAATGAATGCTGAGGTCCAGCTGTCTGGAGGGGATGATTATCAGCCCACTCCACACAGTATACAGATAAGAATTCCAACTTGGGAGGCTGAGACAAGAAGATAGCAGATTCAAATCTAGCCACAGCAACTTAGCAAGACTCTCAGTAACCTAGTGAGACCCTGTTCCCAAATAAGAAATAAAATGGGCTGGGTGTGTAGCTTGGAGGTAGAATGACTCTGGGTTCTATCCCCAGTACAAAAAAAAAAAAAATCCAGATGAATGGAAGAGTTACACACAAAAACGTGGAATACTAAAAGAACAAGAGAAAAGTAAAGACGGGTGCATTATAATTAAATGTAGGATGGGAAATACTTTATACGCATGGAACCAAAATAAGATTTCATAAAGGAAAATGCAAGTCGACCTGACAAGGGAAAGATGTTCATTTCCTCCTGGTGGTTGTTTTATTGGGACAAGCTCTCAGAATGGCACCTGTGGAGGAGAAAGGTACTGGAGAATAGAGGAGAAAGACAAAATATAAAGCAATTGCGGCAGGGCTGAGCAGGGCCCCTCCTGCCGTCCAGAGTCGAGGTCAAGGGCACAGACCCTTGTGTCTCCATTTGACCCTGTCATCCATATGAGATGCCCTAGGGAGGTGACTGTCTTCAGTCATGACCGTACTGAGGAAGGGACTCTGCCAAGAGCCATCAGCAGCCAGTGCTCCTGGTGCCCGGGGAACCAACCGTGCGCCTCGGTCTACAGCGGGTATCTGAGTGGCTCACTACCGCACCCACTCCTCCAATGCCTGGCTGCACCCGTTCCACCCTATACCCTTGGCAACACTAGCAACTATAGTTATAGTTATAGTTTTAAAATTTTGCCAAAGCTATGGATTAAAAAAAAATAAAGAAGATTGTTTTAATTTGTTAAAGCATCTTTTTATTCACCTATTTACTGTATTTTGTGATGTGTGTAGTCAAATTCCTTGCTCTTTTTTCTACTAACTTCAGCTTCTCTTTAAAGTACAGGTCAATGACAATCTGCTGTAATTTGAATATGGTTCCCGTCCCACCTCCCAAACTCACAGCAGAGTTTGTTCTGCTTGGAAGAATGAATCAGCTCATGAGACTTCACTTGTTAGAAACGAGAGTGATTTATTATGAAGGAAAATGGATTATAGAAGCAAGCATAGGAATTAAGATGCATAGTGCTGGGCGTGGTGGTGCACGCTTGTAATCCCAGTTCTTGGGAGGCTGAGATAGGGGATTCGAGGCTGAGATAGGGGATTCCAGGTTTGCAGCCAGCCTCAGCTACTTAGTGAGGCCCTCTGCAACTTAGTGAGACTCTATTTCAAAATAAAAAATAGATCTGGGGATGTAGCTCAGAGGTAGAATGCCCCTGGGCTCAATCCCCAGTACTGCAAAAAAAAAAAAAAAAAAAAAAAAAAAAAGAAAGAAATTAAGATGTATAATCACCCGGTAGCATGTACATTCACCAAATCAGATCAGAAACATCATCTGACATCATCTGACAGACAGCTGACTAGAGTCCCAATTGGAATGGTCCTGGGCAGAGCATGCCTTCACCCCACCAGTGAAACTTTGAAGTCTGCAATTCTCAGGAAGTCTTTAACTAGGGCACTTGGACAATGCAGCCTCAGGGTTTGTTTGTTTATTTATTTATTTATTTTTATACAACCTACAGGAGCCATATAAGGCTTCTTTATTCCCTGATCCCAAGGGAATAGCCAGCTCCCTTGAGATAAAGGAAAATTGCTCCCCCCCCCCCCTTCATGGTAATCCTTGGTCTACCTTCTCAGTTAATATGCATGTCCTGACAAGGTGTCCTAAAAAGGACAATTGCTTCCCCTAAGTATTTACGATACCAAATGTTCTTGGGCTTGATTTTTCTACGAGGTGTGGACAATTTATTAACTACTCATACAGAGTTTAATCCACATTCGCAGTATGAAGAGGGTAGAATCTTAACCCCACCATGGTCTTTGGGGAGTGAATAGGATTATGGGAGGTCATCAGAGTGGCGCCCCCATGACTGAATGCTGATGGCTGCTACATAGGAAAGGGGAGAGAGGCCAGGCGAGACACACAGACAGCAACCACAGTCGACCTGTCTTCTTTGATGATCATCTTCTCTAGCATGTAAAAGGACACAGGGAGCGAGTTGTGTCCTTCGAATGTGCAACGCATGGTGTAATGAATAGACCCGGAAAGCACTTTATAATTTACAAAGTGTTATCACAGAATAGGTCCCTGCACTCAAGAGGTTTATGAACTAGTAAAGGAAGCAGAGCTATTGTAAGCACTTGACCTTAATAGAAATCTAAATAAGGCCAGGCATTGGCTCATGATGGTAATCCCAGTACTTGGGAGGCTGAGACAAGAGTATTGCAGGTTTGTAGTCAGCCTCAGCAACTTAGCAAAGCCCTCCACAACTTAGGAAGACCCTGTTTCAAAATAAAAAAATAGGGTTGGTGGAGGGTGTATCTCAGAGGTAGGATGCCCCTGGGTTCAATCTTAAATACCACGAAGAAGAAGAAAAAAGAAGGAGAAGGAGAAAGAAAAGGAAAAGGAGGAGAAAGAAAAAAGGAAAGGAGGGAGGGAGGGAGGAAGGAAGGAAAGAAGGAAGGACAGAAGGAAAGAAGGAAGGGAGATGAAAGGAGTTTAAATAAGATACTGCAGAATCAGATTTGGGAGCCAAGAGGTAAAAGAGATGAATTCCAATTTAAGGGGAAAGTAAATAACATTCCTTTTGATTTTCTTATGAATGAGAAGTCCCAGCAATGACTTGAACACACCACACAGGGGCAGCAGAAACTCAAAGATTGAATATTCCTTACCAAACACACACCAGCTCATCATTCTACATTGGGCAGAGACATCGAAGGATATTAGGATCCTCACATTTATTAAACACCTAGTAGATGCCAAAAACGGGATGAGTCAGTCAATACTCTAGTGCAGTTAATCCTGTGAGGGTTCTTATCTGTCCATTCCCCCACTCTCGGCCACCCGGCAGCCCCACAATCCCTTCCAGCAGGATGAGATTTGTCCAAGGTCTCTCACATACTCAGCTGGAATTCAAACCCAGTCAGATTTCAAAGTCCATTTTCATTCTCTTTGTTTCTTTTCTTTCTTCCTTTTTAAATTATATAAATAATGCAAGAATACCTTCTCATCATTAATATACATTATAGACAAACATGTCACCATGACTCCCACCCAAGCCCCCATCTACCCACAACATATTGCTCAGATCAATTTGGTGTGTCCCTTCCCAGACTTGCCTGCGCATTTGTAAAATATAGACATTTATGTAAACACAAAGAATATACATTGACTCATTATCTCACTGCTATATTTATTGACTTAAAATCTATCTTAAAATGGCACATTATGCCAGAAACTAACCCACTAGGGATAGAAGGAAGTGGGGTAGGAAATAGATGAAATAAAAAGGACCTTGGATGGAATATTATTATAGCTGGATTAGGGGGTTCATTGTGTCAGGGCTCAGCATGATAACTTTTGTGAGTTCTTGGCTTTTGTGGTGAAAAGAATTTCAACATGCGCCAGTCAGGGACAAAAGAAGAAGTTTAATTCAAGGAAAGCAAAGATACACATTCAAAGGAAATACAGGCCACCTCGGAAGTGTCAGGGAGTGTGGCTGCAGAGAGAAAGAGAGAGAGAGAGAGAGAGAGAGAGAGAGAGAGAGAGAGAGAGAGAGATATCTTTCCCAATCCCTTTATATGTATGACCCCCGGGAAAGGGGCTGGCTCAGAAGTCCAAGGTGAGGAATAGGAAAAAAGCTGGGGCAAGGGATTTTTTAGGGTTTAAAAAATGAGAACTTTTCCTAGACAGGACTCTCAGGGAGTAGAGACAGGAAGTCCGGGGCTGTTGGAGTGTAGGGCCCTTTCTACAACAGTTGTGACTTCTTTCTTTGAGATCTTTTGCGATGCAAATGGAACTCTGACAAAAGGTGATACAGAATTGTACAATTTAAAATATATGTGAATTAACTATAGCTCAGATTTTAAAAAGTTATATGAAATTTATAGTGGCTGATGTAAAAACCAAAAGGATGGTGGGGCAGGGGTGAGATGGTAGGGAAGGAGGGAGGGAGGGAACCCCAAGTTCCTCCATTGAGGAAAGAATAAAAACAACTGGTACATTCCTACAATGGAATACTCTTCAGTAATAATCATTTTTTTAAAAAAAGTGAACCACTGAAACACAATAGCATGGCTATGTCTCAAATGCATTCTACCAAATGAAAGCAGACAGACCCAGAAGGCTGCATTATAATGTATAACTCCACTCCTATAACATACTTATAAAGAAACTATTTAGGGCTAGGCTACAACTCAGTGGTTGCTTGGTGCTGGGGATGGGGAAGGGGTTGACTATCAGAAACATGGAGGTCCTTCGAAGGATGATAGAATGTTCCCATACCTTAGTGATGGTGGTTATATAACTCCCTGTGTCTGTCAAAACCCAGAATCAGACACTGGAAAGAGTAGATTTTACTCTACGTGTAATTTTAGGTAATTTTTGCTCTGCATGTAATTATAGGCAAGTTTTCTTTCAGGTCTTAGAGCTGTTACATGTCTGAATATAAATACTGCCTTCTTTTTAGAGTGCTGTATAGATTCCATGCTGTAGGTACATCCTAGTTCATGAGTCCATTCTTTAGTTGATTTACACTGAGGTGGTTTCTTTTCTTGCTTTTCCCTTCCTTTTCTTGCTATTACAGCACTGCTACAGTAAATATTACAAGACACATGAACACTTGGAATCCCTAGGTCAAGCCTTATCCTTCCTGTTCTTCTGAACACGGTGACCCTCAGTGATCCTTCTGCAGCCTGAAACTTTCCCTCTGCACTGAGCTGCCACTCAGCATTTCATTTTCTAAGAGTAGGTTACTTTTTTATTCAGAGACTTGTCTCCAGCATCATTACCCTCTCTGGTGGATTGAATTAGCTGATACATATCCCCTCTGTGGCTGCTTTATTTTATTTTAACAATCCTCCCCTCTGAGAGGCAGCTGATGGATTTGATTCTAAAGGCACTAGGATTTCTTTGGATGTACTATCAGTATTTTTTTTTAAACAATGCTGAAAAAACATGCTGGTATAACCAATGATTTTCTTTACCACACATGGAGGATCCATGCAGTGTGTGTGTGTGTGTGTGTGTGTGTGTGTGTGTGTGTGTGTGTGTGTTTGTGTGTGGAAATCTCTAGGGAAGAGAGAAAGCAATGGTTTCCCATAGTAATGTAAATATTATATATACTTTATGTATATTGCTAACCATGGAGTCTTGAAACCAGGAGGGACCCACTACATCAATACAGTGTTTGTTGTTGAATTTTCAGTGTCTAGTAATTGCTAGCATGGAATAGGTATCTAGTAAGCACTGAATAAACAACCAGCGAATGTATTTGGATATTGGCTCAGTTGGCAATCTTACTGCTATGATCCAAAATGCCTGGCCACACAACTTAGAGGAAGGAAGTTTACTTGCTCAGAGTTGTTGAAGATTTCAGAGACTCAGTGCATGTCAGGCCAGGTCTGAGGAGCTCAGGCCATGGAGGTGGGAAGCAGAGAGAGGAAGAGAGCAGGGCTCTGCTTTCATATCATGGAGATGTGAAGCAAGAGAGAAAAGCAGGAAAGAAAGCCTACATCAGGGGGATTCAAAGACAAAAACAACAGTCCCTCAGCCTTACCTCAGGGACCCACTTTCTGTAGCCACACCCCACGTGCCTAGGTTACCACCCAGTCAATCCATTACAATGAATGTATACACTGTTGAGATCATAACCCTCATGACTTAAATCCATCAACTCTGGACATTAGTACGTTAACTCTTCAGGGACATTCCATATCTAACCACATCCACAGGTTTTGGATTCAGACAACTGTCTGTTGCAGCTTAACAAGTCCCATCCTCTTTCTCCAACTCACAAGCATCTTTTCTGAGGTCTTGAGCTGCATAACTGTCTCTTATTAGACCTCTCCAATGAGCTGGCCCATCTACACTTCAAATTCCACATGCTCCACATTAAACAAAGAATAATCATAGCCTGTCCACATGCTGTTACCAAAACAGGACTTTGCATGAACCACCTCGCTTAATTTTCATGACAACCCTATGATGTACTACTACTGTTCCTATTTTACAAATGAAAAAAAAAAAAACTTGTATTCTACATCCTCAAGTATTTCCTTCACCCTAGCAACCAGGGTTGGGCTTGATAATGTCCATGTCAAATCTCAGGTCAGTGTATTTCTCGAATTTGGCTAATTCACATGCCTTTGGATATCTCTCTTCAACAACTTTCCCTGTATCTATGTGCCAGTTGTAATAGCCACTCCTTCACATACATCTGTCAACACTTAAGATAATCAAATTTTTAAAAAATCAAACCCCACTCTGAGCTCCTCTCATGAAAGTTTCCAAAGAAGCCCAATATCCAATACCAGAGGACTCTTTCCCATCCTCTTCTGTTACGCTAAAACCCCAAAGCTTCCTCAGACCATAAAACTGAGGCAGAAACCTGCTCTCTCTCTCTCTCTCTCTCTCTCTCTCTCTCTCTCTCTCTCTCTCGCTCTCTCGCTCTCTCGCTCTCTCTCCCTCAAAGACTCTGGGTTCACTATACCTGACCATGGTGGCTGCCCGTGGGAACAGAGCCCAGGCATTGTCCTTGCCAGGAATATGCAGAATTGTCCCCTTTCCAAGTTCAGGGCTACTCCATACCCTCAAAGCTCATAAGTAAACAATTCTTTTCTTTATGAGAAGAACCAGCTTAATCACAAACACAGACGTTACTAAATCCTCTGTGAAACTGAGCCTCCAGCTTGGATCTGAAAGGCTGGCTATGCATCTGGTTGGAGCAGAGGAGAGGAAAGTTCTTCTTCACTCTTACCCAACAGTCCTTAAGCAGCCGAAGACGCCAGACTCCAATTAATTTCTCAAATACTTGCCCTGTCCCTTCGGTCTTACCCACTGGGCTTCTTTGAACAAACTGTACTGTGGCTGAAAATAAAATGGTCAAAACAACTGGAGCCCACAGTTTGCATCTCATGGATGAGACACCACGAGCTATCCCAAAGTCTCTGAGCTGCCAGCGCCTCCGACGTTGCCCAGGGCTGGAGATGTGTTATGGTTTGGGTTTAGGATATCCCCCTAAGGCTCATGTGTTGGAGCATGGGCCGCAGTTCAACCCAGACAGGTTCAGAGGTGGGGCTGGCTGCAAGAGGTGGTTCACCAGGGACATGGTCTTTGGGGCTACGTATTTTCCTGGTCCCCTCATCTTACTCTCTCTACTTCCAGCCTACATGGCTGAGAGTGGCTTCTATCCACCACGTGTCCTGACACCATGGTTTCTGCCTTGGAGTCAGCCAACCATCACAGAACCTATGAAATTGTGAACCAAATAAATATTTCCTCTTCTAGGCTGTGCTTGTTGGGTATTTTGGTCACAGTGATGGAAAAGCTGACTTTTCCATCAGGATGTATCTCAAGAGTAGAACACCTGCCTAGTACATATGAGGCCTCAAGTTCTACACCTGCACTGAAGAAGAAGAAGAAGAAGAAGAAGAAGAAGAAGAAGAAGAAGAAGAAGAAGAAGAAAAAGAAGAAGAAGAAGAAGGAAGAACCAGTTCAAATGCTGCCCAATTCTAGCCTCAAAAGCCAAACAATGGATAGATCTTTTATTATAAACACCAATCCCACTAAAAGAAACCCAGATGCCCTGAAAAAATGCCTGGTTCCCAGGTCAAGACAGGAAGAACACAATATGGGCTTACAATATCTCATTGTGCCAGTAGAGAGCAGGCTGTGCCCTGCTCGGAATTATTTCATGATGCATAGAACAGCATCGCTGAGCCCTGAGTTACTCCATTTTGTAAAACAGTAGTTGCCATGAGATACTCCATTTTGAGTCCAAGTGCTAAGGTAGAATGACTACAACTGGTTTGTACAACTGAACAACTACCATCTGCCCAGCACAATCATAAGGCACATGCCAATCAAGTGTGCTAATAAGAAGTGACCATCTGTGAACTTATGGAACTAAATCAGAAACTCATGGACACATGCATGTATCAAACCCATATCAGAGAAATGAGGCCCAAGAGTTTATCAGTCTCACCAGACGGAATGCCCTCACCTGAAACATATAAAAAGAGAGGCAGCTCACACAGTGGTGGCACAGCGGTACACACCCACCATCATCAGACCATCTCGTGAATACACAGTATCTCCTCACAATACTACGTGTATTTCCTCGCAATTACTTATTAATTCAGAGGGAAAATGGCAGAGTCTCAATGGAGAAACTCTTAATCCAATTATCAAAATTTATATCATCAATAATGGGATAAACCAACTACCTGTGCTCCTGATACAGCACACAGAAGCAGACAACACCACTTCTGGGCTCTCCTGCCAAAAATTCCAACCCAAAAGTACGGGGGCCTTAGACAAACCGAGCTAAGGAACATCCCACAAAGCAAAACACCAGTGCCAAGAAACACAAAGATAAATTAATGAACCATGCGAGACTAAAGGAGGCTAAGGAGCAATGGAAACTAATTGCAATTCTTCATCTCAAAATTGGATCCTGGACTGGAATAAAAATGACCCTAAAAGACATTATGAGACAAACAATGGAACCTGAATAATTTCTATAGAATAGATAGGACTGTCTCATTTTGATAATTGGACTGTAAGATGAATATCCTTGTTCTTAAATATATGTAATAACTGTGGGTAGAGATGCATGATATCTGCACCCTTACTTTCAAAGGATTCATACAAATAATAATTTGGATGTGGATATATAAAAAGAATACTAAATCAAATGCAGCAAAATATTAATGATTGAATCTGGGTCGAGAGGATATGAGGGTTCTGTGTATACTATTCATGCAAAATGTTGGTGTTTGAAATGAGATCAAAATAAAGAGCTACCCACTACAATTCAAAGATAATTATCCTCACCCATACATACCCCATCAGTAATTGGAAAAAGCTAAATTTAGTTAAACAGTGCAGCTTTCCACACCTCAGTAACTAACTAGGCCTACACTTCTGTGAGGTTTACATAGCTATGGAAATAGCGGTTGTTGGTGATGGATTTTCAAGGAGAAAGAATGTTGAGAAGCACATCCTAACCAAAATTCCCAGTGTTCTTACAGTTCAGTCACTTTTTTTTTTTTTCCAATACTGAGGATTGAACATTGAACGCAGGGGCATTCTACCTCTGAGCTACACCCTCAGCCCTATTTTTTATTCTTTATTTTGAAACAGGGTCTCACTAAGTTGCAGAGGGCCTCATTAAGTAAACTGAGGCTAGCTGTGAACCTGCAATCCTCCTGCCTTAGCCTCCCAAGTACTGGGATTACAAGCATGCACCACCACGCCCAGTCACTCTCGAATCAACTTGAATTCTTTTAGGTCAAGAGTCAACTTGAGCTCTTCTAAGTCAAAGCTCTTTCTACCACAAATGGCAGAAACTTAACTCAAAATGACTCAGCAAAAGAGAGTGGCTGGTTTACTTAGCTTCTGGGGGTATTGTCATAAATCTGTGTCACTCTGCCTTCAATCGAGACTCCTTCTGCTTTGGGGAAAACACTCCCTTCACAGGAGTAGGATGCTCCCAGAAGCTCTGGACATGCCTTCTCCCAGTTTCAGGGCCTCAGGAGGAAGGGAATGTGGCAGCTCATTTTGACTGTCAACTTGATTTGATGGAGACCTAAGAAATGTGTACACTTCTGGGGTGTTTGTGAAGTGTTTCCAGAGATGACTGGCATGTGGAACAGCCAACTGAAGGGGAAGAGCCACCCTAAGTGTGGGCAGCACTGTCCAATGAGCAGGGGGCTGGAATAGAACAAAAAGCAAGACAGAGGAAGCTGCCAGCATGGACAAGCTCTGTTCTTCTGGTGCAGAAGCACCTATTGCTGCCTTCGTTGCTGCAGGCAGCAGACTCTCGGCTCCTTCAACCTTTGCAAGTGGGCTCTCACGAGCGACTCCCCGGGGGCTTCTGGGCCTCGTTCTCAGGGCTGCATCACTGGCTCCTTTTTTTTTTTTTTTTTTTTTCTGAGGTACTAGGGATTGAACTCAGGGGTATTCTACCTCCAAGATATACCCCCAGCCCAGCCCTATTTTTTTATTCTTTATTTTGAAACAGGGTCTCACTAAGTTGCGGAGTGCCTCACTAAGTAGCTGAGGCTGGCCACGAACCCAGATCCTCCAGTCTCAGCCTCCCAAATGCTGGGATTACAAGCATGTGCCACCACTCCCAGCTTACTGGCTCCTTTTGTTCCCAGGTTTCCAGCCTCTTGGACTGAGCAGCTCCTGGTTTCCCAGCTCTCCAGCCTGCAGACAGCCATCGTAGAACTATCTGCCCTCTGACTACGTAAGCCGATCGAATCAATCCCCTCTTATAATTACTACATTCCACTGGTTCTGTTCCTCTGGAGAAGCCTGACTAAGACACATCTCTTTTTTCTCCCCAGAAGTTCCAGAGGAAGGGAAGTGTTAACTAGCCCTATTGGAATTATATGTCTATCCCTGGTAGACAGTGAGATTTAAGTGCTGATATCCCAGTTTGGGGTGTGAAATAACTTCTTTGTCCTAGGAGCTGGGCGGTGGAAGAATTGTGGGCCTGGCCTGGCCTCTCTGCGTGGCCATTGGGAAGGTCCGGTCCCCGAGGAAAAGCAGAGTTCTTACAGAAGAAAAGGCCAGGAGGAAGGTTAGACAGCCCCAAACAGATGTCAACCACATCCTGCCCCCTGACTAGCCAACTTCCACACACCTCAGTTTTCCCCAGCCCTCAGCAAATGAAACACACACAAAACCACCCCCACACGCTGTCCTCTCCCCACTCCCAAGACAGACTCACCCTAAAGTCACATCCGTACCAGGTCTCAATCTAATGATCGCTGGTGGTTTCATGAACCTCAATTAAAGCTGTATGTCATTTCTGGAGGCCCAGCAATATGGGTCCAAAAGATAAACTAAGTCCCCCGCCTAGCACAACTCTTGCACAACACCAAAGAAAGAAAAGCCCTAACAAAAGTCCCATGAGAAAAGGGAAAACACTTCATGTTGCTTAGCTCAAATGTCACCATGAGGACTCCCAGCGGGGGGTGAGCCCCTCGGTCAGCTTTGGCTTGTTGGGAAGATTTCCCAACCTGCCGACGTTCACTGCTGGGTGTTGAAGGACAATCTTTATGTTAATCAGCTTTCCATTGCTGCAATGAATCCCTGAGATAATCAATTATAAAAAGGTTTATTTTGGCCCACGGTTTTGGAGGTTTCTATCCATGACCAAGAGGCCCTGTAGCAAGGCGGCATGGAGCAAAGCTGCTTCCTTACAGCCAGAGAGCCAGCACAAAGAGAGAAAGAGACAAGAGAAGCAGGGGCAAGACCCAGATCTCCTTCCTGGGCACACCCCCAGCGACCTAAAACCTCCCAACAGGCCCCACCTCTTAAAGGGCCCACCCCTCTCAGTAGATAGCACGCAGCTGGAGACCAAGCCTTAAAAAAGTCTTTGGGAGACATTGTGGAGCTGACCTATAGCAATCCTTTAGAAGCTACTTGTCTTTGGTAACCCACTGGTTAGGCTCAAGGCTCCACGATTGCCTCCAGGACTGAGCAGCAACTGGGACTTGTAGTTTCTCAGAATTGAGATTCCTAGAGTGGTTCAATAGCTTATCAAGCCCCTAAGATTCTGGTCCCTCTGTTTCAGGACAACAGCTTGGACAAGCATCTGAAGCTAGAACTCTGTTTGAGGTGTACTCCTGGACTTGAGGCCATGTTCTGGGAAAGCCCACAAATTAGAACCTAGCCTCTTTCTGTTCTCTGTCCACCCAAATTGTCCCTCAACCATGTGGCCTCCATCCTGGCCAGGTACCCAGCAAACAGAGCCACATCCCAGGGATGCCTCTGTCTGTGGGTGACTCTCAGCCTGGTTAGTGGCACATGCAGGATGCAGGCAACGCTCAAGAGGACTGTGGGGGTCAGGCGGAAGCCATGCTTTTCTAGGATCCTGATCTGTCTTGCTCTGTTTTCTGTCCCCCAAATTAGCTTGATCTGGGGTCAGAACTAGCATTTCCAATTCTGCAAGGAGGAAGACTATCCAACTCACAGTCAACTTGGATGATCAACCATCAACCATAGCAGAAAAAAAAAAAAATCAAAAAACAAACCTCCTTCAGGAAAGACAGATGTTACTCCTTCATCATCGAATGGACCAGTTCCCATCAAAGCTCATCTCTTTCTTGTAAGAAGGGGAGAAACCGGCAACATGTTTCAGTCTTCTTCTGTCTCTTAAACTCTTAACAAAAATAGGGACTGGGCCCCAGGCCCAGGACAAGCAAAGAAGTCTCAGCCGCTGACTTGCTCCTTCATAACAGGGGGGAATTCTCATCGCTCCACACCATTTGCCATTCCTCATTTTAGGTTCTATCACTTGCAATACCCCACTTTTGCTACCAACTTTAATATTGAGTCTGATCTTTTGGTTGCAGAGGAGAAACCTGTCATAATTTATATTCTCTAGTAAATGAAATGTCCAGGGCTTGCACACCTTCAGGCGCTATAGGATCCAGGTGCTTAAATGATGCTGTTGCAGGAGAGTGCTCCCCACAAGCCTAGTCTCAGAGACAAAAGAAAACCCCGGAAGCCAAAAGTAGAAAAAGCAGGTCTTCCTTTAATCAGCAGCTGATGATCCAGGTCAGGTAATTTCCCGCTTTCTGGGCCCCGAACAAAGAGATTCCAACCCTTATATACAGTTGGTCACTTAACTTTGAGAAGAAGGGAAAAGGGGAAATGTGAGATTTATTACACTTTCACCTAGCAGGAGCATGGTACAAAAAGTAGACAGAGGGCAGTAACTCAAGGCCTTGTCTCAAGACCTGACTGGGCTGGTGCCTCCTTGTTTAGGTTTAGAGATGACCCCTGCCGCTCCTGTCTCCGGCTTGCATAAGGGAGGGGCTGGCCTCACTGATTTGCAAGCCCTCTCTGTTTACCTTCTCTGCTAATTGTCAGCACACTGGCAGCTAGGGGAGGGAGCGGGGAATTCCTTTTTCTTCTACCCTAAGTCTAAATTCTTAACTAATAGTATTCCCATGACTCTGACTGTTCTTTCCCATATCAATGCCGCTGGGAACTTCCTCTCTTCATCTCTCAGAGCTGCTTCCCTGTGGGTTGTCTTTAGTGGCAGGAAGATGGCTACTAGCAGTTCCCGATTTCCATGCTAGTGACTTTTAGCAGCTTCCCAGAAAAGTAGCTTCTCTTTCCAATCAATCTTCTAGAGATAACTTTCATTCAGCCAACTTGGAACTATTGTCCACTCCTGAATCAAATTCCCCTGGAGGTGGGGGCTAGGATCAGACCCTAGACAAGAGGCTGAGGCTGGGGAACCATTGGAATACTGTAGCCAGAAGAAGGGGGATGGGTGCTAAACAGCACCAGTGACCCACAATCCACTCGTCAGCTTCCAGATTTAAATGACAGCTGCACTGTACCTGGACGGCAGAAAGAAGGAAGGAAAGAACAAGTTTAGAACCCCTGCTCTGTGTCTTTTATCTGCTTACTTCTTTTTTTTTTTTGCGGTACTGGGGATTGAACTCAGGGGCATTCTACCTCCGAGCTACACCCCCAGGCCTATTTTTTATTCTTTATTTTGAAACAGGGTCTCACTAAGTTGCAGAATGCCTCACTAGGTAGCTGAGGCTGGCCACAAACCCAGATCCTCCAGTCTCAGCCTCCCGAATGCTGGGATTACAAGCGTGTGCCATCACGCCCGGCTTCCATCTGCTTACTTCTTAACACACATTTTGCAGCAGATATTATTACAAATACTAACAGCTAATGCTCATGGCATTTATTATCCATGGAGTTTTACACTATTCATTTAATGCTCAACAACTCTACAAGGTAAATACTCTGTCATCCTCAAAGTACAGGAAAAGGAAGCCCAGAGTGGAAGTACATGGCTCAAGATTGCACAGCACAATCGTAGAACTGGCGGCTGCATTTCATTGCCGAGGGTTAGTGTAACAAAGCTGACGGCTTAAACCCGCAGGGAGGGGTACGCGCTCCACGCTTCTGGAGGCCCCACGTCCCAAATCAAGGGGTCAGCAGAGCTGTGCTCCCCCTGAGCGAGGGACAGGGGCCTCTTCATCTCTTCTCAGCATTTGGTGGTGGCCAGGCTCCTTGGCGGTCCTTGTCTTGTAGATGTGTGGCTCCAATCTGCTCTCCAACACGTGGCATTTGCCCTGAGTTTCTCTGTGTCTCTTCAGTATATTGGATTAGGACCTACTCTGATGATTTTATTCTAACTTGATTATATCTGCAAGAACTGACTTCCAAGTAAGGTCACATTCATGGGGACTGGGGTTTTAGACTTAGATGGATCTTTGAGGAGAGCACAGTGGCATCCGAGGCAGGCCTGGATCCTTGTTAACCTGGAGCTGCAGGACCAAGAGGCAGCCCGGAGTCCTCGGTGAGGACGCCATGGGTATCTTTTCCAAGGACTTCCACCATGTTGAGAGGCACAGTAGGCACAAAGAGTGCTGAGTAAGTCCAAGGAGGGGTAGCACAGAAACCCAGCAAGGCGGGTCTCCACCAACCATGAAGGGCCCGGCCCGGGGAGCCTGCAGTGGGAGGGGCCGAAGGGGAGGGAGTTCCAGGGAGCGAGCGGGGAGCACAGCTTGTCCAGAGAAGTCAAACAGAGAAAAGCCTAAGAGGAAGCTGAAGAGGCTGCTGGGGTCAGGAGAGCAGAGCCAGGGGTAAGAGTCATGATGAGTGATGGGCATGGTGGTGCACGCCTTTCATCTCAGTACTTGAGAGGCTGAGACAGGAGGATCACAGGTTCGAGGCCAGCCTCAGCAACTTAGTGAGGCTCTCAGCAACCTAGAGAGGCCCTATTTCCAAATTTAAAAAAAAAATAGAATAGGGTTGGAGGTATAGCTCGTAGGTAGAATGCCCCTGGGCTTAATCCCCAGAACCACAACAAACAAACAAATGACAACAAGGATAATGAATGCAGGTGCCAGGGTGCCAGACTCGGACCTCCTGTCCTGATGTCACTAGCAGTCGTCAGCGAGCAAGCTCGGGGCTCAGATGGAGTTGCTGATATTTTAACCAGACCCTCACTGTCCTGTGAGATTGGTGGTATTGGCCCTGCTTTATACAATGTAGACTAAATTGAGACTTCTGCAGATTCATTTTGGCGAGGCAGAGGCAGAGGCAGAATCTGGGCCAGGCTGTCACCTGGAAAGTCCCCAAGGGACTCATCAGACTTCCGGGAGCCGGGGGGGGGGGGGGGGGGGGGGGGGGGGGGGGGACCTGAGGCAGCAGCAGTGGGAAGCTCATTGGGCCAGGCACTGGGTTCAAGTCCTGCCCTTGCTTTCAAAAGCTGTGTGACTTTGGGGAAGCTGCCTGCCCTCTCTGAACAGTGGCTGCCTTCGGGGCTCCTCTGGGACTTGGGAAACTAGCAGGTGGGAAAGAGGGGGGGCAGCCTTGAGACCACATGATCAGTGTCATTGTCACAGTTGTTACTGTGGGGTGACAGGCCGAGGCTACCCTAGGCAGGCAGAGCTGGAGGAAGAAGTATCTCCCAATTATCTCCGCGCATCCCCGAGGGCCATCCTCCCCGGCAGGGCTGCGCGGTCCCCATCACTTCCTCTCAGTGCAATAGCGCTTTAATTAAAATGACTTCATCCGGCTCTCGGGGCCCGGCCAACAGAGGAAGCGAAGGCAGCGACATCCGTCTGGGGACGGGGCCTGGAGATATGGAAGCTTCCTATGAAGCAAAGCAAGTGTGGGTGGCCCGCGTGGATTGAGCTGGAGACATTCTCTGCGCGTGGGAGATGCAGGCAGATGTGCAGCATTGGTTGCTGAGGGGGACAAGGACTAGCATCCCACATCTGGGCCTGCAAATGGAGCGGGCTGCGTCCTCTCCACACAGTGAAATAAGCATACCTGGATTTTATTTTATTTTATTTTATTGTGGTACTGGGGATTGAACCCAGAGGCATTCTACCTTAGAGCTATACCCCCAGCCCAGTTTTATTTCTTATTTGGATACAGCATCTCACTAGGTTGACAAGAGTCTCACTGTCGTGGGACAACACAATGTCTCTCCTGGGTTCTTGGCCTCCGTGGGGAAAAGAATTTCAACAGGCGCCAGATTTTAAGGAAAGGCACAGGTACACAGGGGAAAGGGCACAGGTCACCTCAGGAGTTTCCGGGATGGCAGCTGGGAAAGTGCACATGGCAGGGGATGATGGCGGGGAGAGAGCGAGAGAGACAGAGAGAGAGACAGAGAGAGAGAGGGAGAGGTGTCTCTCCTCCTCTTTATATCATACCTGGAAAGGGCCTCGCTTTTTGGGGTTCAGGGCAGAGAATTCGGGAACTTGGGGCAGTATGGGATATTGGTCCCCCATCTTTGGGGTTAGAAAAAAAAAGTGGAAAAACCCCAGGTAGGATTATCAGGAGTGGAGACAGGGAGCCTGGGATGTGGGGTCTTTTTACAATAGGTGTGAATGACTTCGAGAGGCAAATGAAGCTCGAAAAATCACCTCAGAGACTTCCAAAATGGAGTCAGCCCATTGTGAATAGGCCTTGCTTTTTAGGATGAGAAGCTCTGTTGAAACAAAGCCATTTTCCTTTCCTTCCCAATTGTCTCCTTTCTGCCTACATTTTATTCCTTCTATTCTACCTCATCATCACTACTTGCTGAGGCTGTCCTTGAACCTGCGATCCTCCTGTCTCAGCCTCCCAAGTACTGGGATTACAAGCATGCGCCACCATGCCTGGCTTTGGTTAGATTTGCCCCAGCCTAGTCCCCCGGCTGGGGCCCCTTGCCTATCTTCCTCTTCCCCTCCACTCACCTGGCTGGCACCTGCTGTACTCAAAGCCCACAGAGGCTGCCCAGAGCCCTCTACCAGCCCCTCACACCCATCCCACATCACAGTTGGGCTGAGTGCTCTGAGCTATCCATGCCAGTAATCTTCATCAAAATAGGTGCCAGTCACAGACACAGTTGATGATGTTTTAGTGGGCATATTTTAAAAAAAAAAAAAAAAAGTAAAAAGAAACAGGCAAAATTAATGTTAATAATAGGTCTGATTTAACCTAACAGCAAAGTATTGCCTTTTCCATAAGTAATCAATATTTAAAATCATTACATTTTTATGCTGTCTCCAAAATCCTAAGTGCACTGTCTACTTATATCTCGGTGGGGAGCAGCCAGATGGCGAGCTCTCAGTCGCTGCGTGCAGCCCACGGCTGCCATAGTGGGTGGCCCAGGTCTGTACTGGGTGTTTGTGCTGGGCAACAGCCTCTTTTCCATTTTTCAGCTTGGCACAGTTTCCTTCTGTGGAACTGTGGCCCGGAGGGTCTGTTTCCCCTTCAGGGAGCCTAATGCAGTACCTGACACCTAGTGCCTGTTTTGGAATAAACACGTACTGATACATAAGGGTCTCCTCTCTCACACTAAGAAATGGTGTAAAGATAGCAGGCATGGTGGCACACACCTGCAATCCCAGTTCTTTGGAGGCTAAGACAGGAGGATCACAGGTTTGAGGCCAGCCTCAGCAACTTAGTGAAACTCTCAGCAACTTTAACAAGACCCTGTTTTTTGTTGTTGTTGTTGTTTTGTGGGGGGGTACTAGGGGCATTCTACCTCAGAGATAAACCCCCAGCCCTATTTTTTATTCTTATTTTTGAAACAGGGTCTCACTAAGTTGTGGAGAGCCTCACTAAGTAGCTGAGGCTGGCTGCGAACCTGCAATCCTCCTATCTCAGCCTCCCAAGTATTGAGATTACAAGCGTGTACCACCACACCTGGTGCAAGACCTTGTTTTATCACAAAAAATAAAAGGGGCTAGAGGTATAGCTCAGAGGTAGAATGCCCCTGGGTTCAATCCCCAGTACCAAAAAACAGAAGAGAGAGAGAGAGAAAAGAAGAAGAAGAAGAAGAAGAAGAAGAAGAAGAAGAAGAAGAAAAAGAAGGAGGAGGAGGAGGAGGAGGAGGAGGAGGAAGAGAAAGGAAGGAGAGGGAGGAGGATGGAGGGAGGGAAGGAGGAAGGAAGGAAGGAAGGAAGGAAGGAAGGAAGGAAGGAAGGAAGGAAGGAAAGAATGAAGGCAGGCAATTAGTTGACCTGGGTCTCTAATTCTCTGGATGTGGCAATGCCCGGGAGTCCTGCTTCAAATTCTTTCTTTGGCGCTGCAGGACCCTGTAGCAACAGGTGAGCTTCTGTCCATCTGGTGTTTACTCCTTGTAAATATCAACCCTGACGTGTGTGCTTGGGCAAAGGAAAACAGGGGAAGCCACTGGGGGCAGGGGGGCTGGAGGCCATGTCCTCCTGGTCATTTTGTCCATTCATGTATTCTACCATAATGCTTACTGGCTCAGTCACGTGTGCATTCATGAGACTCTCCCTCAGCGCTCCGTTTAAGCCAGGCATCTGCTAGCTGCTGCTGCATTTCGTGGACAAGTAAGAAACTGTCCTACCTCTCACTCTGCAATGCCCTGATGTGCTTGATCCAGCAGAACATTTGTTAAAACTAGAAGAAACTTAAGTGAAAAATAACCCCCCATGCAAAACCCCTCCTCCCCCCCCCCCCCACAGACTTGAGCTGACCTCCTTCCCCTCCCGTGGATGGAACACCCAGGCCCTCTCAGCATTACTCCCCAACCCTCCACTGTAAAGATGCAAACACTCTGGCTCAGAAACGTGTTATCTGCTGTCTGCTGTCCTGGGCAAGAGGCAGATAAGAAGCCAGCTCTTCAGCCTCCCCAAATGGGGAGTTTGGGGCTAAACTTCAGCTCCTTGTCATCACCCAGAAACTCTGGGCAGCCCAGGCCACCCCTTCCCAGCACACAGTACCTGGCACATAGTAGGTGCACAGAAAAGTTATGCTGAATGAATCAGTTATGTGTTGAATTAAAAAATAAATGAGAAGCCGGGCATGGTGGCTCACACTTGTAATCCCAGCATTTGAGAGGCTGAGACTGGAGGATCCGGGTTCGTGGCCAGCCTCAGCTACCTAGTGAGGCCCTCTGAAACTTAGTGAGACCTTGTTTCAAAATAAAGAATAAAAAATAGGTCTGGGGGTATAGCTCGGAGGTAGAATGCCCCTGAGTTAATCCCCAGTACCGCAATAAATAAATAAATAAATAAATAAATAAATAAATAATAAAAAATAAATGAGCTGGATGTGGTGACGCACACTCTTAATCCCAGTACTTGAGAGGCTGAGACAGGAGGATTGCAGGTTCACTGCCAGCCTCAGCTACTTAGTGAAGCACTCTGCAACTTAGTGAGACCCTGTTTCAAAATAAAGAATAAAAAATAGGGTTGAGGGTGTAGCTTGGAGATAGAATGCCCCTGGGTTCAATCCCTAGTAACACACACACACACACACACACACACACACACACACACACACACACAGAAAAATTAATTCTTCCTCATTTTGTAATTAGTGTTTTTTGCATTGGTCTGACTAAAATCTAGATTCCTTATGATGAGGTAGAATAGGAGGAATAAAATTTAGGTAGGAAGGAGACACTGGGAGGAAAAGGAAAAATATAATTTTAAAATCTGGAGAGTTTTAAGCTAACTCCACCCCTTGGAAGTTTTCTTAGGCGGTCCCATACCTTAATCCCCTGAAGCCCTGCCCCCACCTGAGATTCAGGGCCAAGGACACCTAAGATTCAGGGCCAAGGTCAGATCCATCTTGAAACCTGAGGAAGAGGAGGATCCAACTTGGAACTCCCACCTATCGCCCACCTATACCTGAAGAAGGAGGAGGTCCAGACTGCGTCTGTGCGCACCCCTCTTAAGAGTTTATAAAAGTCCAAATCCTCTCCTGCTCGGGCTTGCCTGCATGGTCCAGAAGATCTCCGCTTACCTGTTTCCCCAAGTCCATGATTTTCCTGAATAAAGACCTGCCTTTTGTTCCTGACTGGCATGTGTTAAAATTCTTTTTATCACGGAGGCCAAGGACCCACGAGTGGGACCGTGTTATCCCACGACACTTATACACCGGAACCCTAGCATAAAATACATATGAACTTTGGACTCTTTGGGACCTGGATTCCGATGTCGGCACTGCCCCAAACTACAAAGTGACCTGAGCAAGGTCATTGTGGAGGTTTAGAAGGAGAAGTCGGGGCTCAGTAAATACCTGCTAAATGGAATCGCAATTGCAATTTCTTAGCAAAGTCCCGGGGGGCCCTAGCTAAGGCTTCATTTGGGCTGGAAGAAAGATGAGCTGGGCTGGCCAATCTCCTGGGGAGCATGAAAATCCAGATTGTGGAGCCTGGCTTGGGAGGACTTTGCATTTTAACAAGGTCCCCTGCTGCTCCAGATTTGACCAGCCCGAGTCTCTTTGGCAAAAGGCACAGGGAAGGGAGGGGCACCCTGTAGTAAAGGGTCAGAAAAGACAGTGTCTTTCTGGGTGAGTGGACAAAGGACGGAGTGTTGGAGCCAGGCCGCAGCGAACAGCGGGATTTCCTGTGCATTCCGCCCCCCGCCGCCTCATTTTTCCCCTGCCTATTAAGAAGGGACAGGTCCTGGGCCATGCTCACCCTCTGCATGCACACTGAATAATTGATCAAATCACTCAGCGAGAAACTCATGAATTCTTAAACCCTTTTAAGGGCACCCAGCCCCATGGGGTGCCTGCGTTGGTCATCTGGGTCCCAGATGGAGAACATGACAAGGTCACATCCCTCTGCTGTGGCCCTGCAGGCCCGAAGCCTTTTAAGGAACACAATGTTCCTTATCTCTGGGTCCCAAGTTCTCTGCAACCATGAATTATGCATCTAGTGCTTGGCATAATCACGGCCTGGAGCCGTCGCTGGAACCCACAGACACATCCCCTTACCTGTGCCCGTGGTGGCCTGTGGCTCCAGTGCTCACCAGCTCTGTGTGGCTGGGGCAAATCCTCGTGCTGTGGCCTCACACAGGAGGAGTCAGGCTTCCCGGGCTGGTGAGAGCCTCAGAAGATAGACTATGGATCCATGAGGCAGCCAGCAGTGCCTGGCACGAGCGTCCCCAAGCACCACCACTGGTGCTGTCCTTGCTGTTACTCTTAACATCTCTCCCCACACCTGCATGTTCTGTCCAGGGGAGGGACGGGGGACACCACCTGTGACGGGTGTTACAAGCACAGTGGGCAGCATTACTGGAGGGAATCCTGAGAACTCTCCTTTTTTTTTTTTTTTTTTGCGGTGCTGAGGGGCATTCTACCTCCGAGCTATACCCCCAGCCCTATTTTTTATTCTTTTTTTTTTTTTTTTTTTTTTTTTTGCAGTACTGGGGATTGAACTCAGGGGCATTCTACCTCCAAGCTATACCCCCAGCCCTATTTTTTATTCTTTATTTTGAAACCGAGTCTCACTAAGTTGCAGAGTGCCTCACTAGGTAGCTGAGGCTGGCCGCGAACCCGGATCCTCCGGTCTCAGCCTCCCAAATGCTGGGACTAGGTAGCTGAGGCTGGCCTCGAACCCGGATCCTCCGGTCTCAGCCTCCCGAATGCTGGGATTACAAGTGTGTGCCACCACGCCCGGCTCAGAACTCTCCATTTTAAGAGCCAGTAAGGATGCTCATTGTCTGGGAGAGATGTGACCCCCACCTGGTTACTCATTAAAACGATGACCCTGAACAATGGGGCTGAACTTCCTCCTGCATCCTTGCCATCCCCGGGAGAACTGGTAGGGATGCTCAGGACCCCATGATACATTGCATCTCCCAGCGAGCAAGCAATTTAAAAACGGAGAAATGCGGTGGAAAAAAATAAAGTGCTGTGATAGAGATACTGAAGCTGGGGGGGCCCAGAGGATCCCGTGGGAGAAGTGGCTTTTGAACTGAAACTTGAGCCATCGGCAGAAAGCACCAGAAAAAGAGAGTGCCAAGCAGCAGAGGAATAGCGAAGACCATGTTCTTGAGGAAAACACACTTTGGCTTGGTCTGCTCCCAGGACAGAAAGATGCTTCCCCCTCCCTCGTGCGGCTGAACCACATGGTTAGTGGGTTGAAAATGGGGGTGAGAGAGAGAGAAGATTAAAGGATGACTCCTGGATCTTTTGCTAATTATCTCCTAAGTCCCTTTTGGGAGAATTAGCAAAGGCATCCCTTCCTCTGGGCAAGGACAGGCTCTCACTCAGCCACAGGAAGGGAGCACGGCTGATCTTGATGTAAGAGAGAAGAAATAAGTAGGTAGAAAGGGGAGAGACAGGAAGGAAGAGTAAAATATAACCTTGATAGTAAAAAAAAAAAACAAAAACAAACAAACAAAAAAAACCCTGGAGCTGAAGTGCTTCAACCTTTACTCCACAAACCAGTTCTTTTTCCCAGGCCTAACTCTCCCAAATTCCTGAGAAATCTGTAAAGCTTAGAGTTAACTAAAAGAAACTATAACTGCTCTGTGCATTGATAATAAGACAAGTATGATATTTTGAGAAACCTATAATTTAGGACACTCTCCAGCTTACCTGTCAATCAGCTAATGAGGACCACAATCAGCCTGAGGACCCTAAGGTTGACCAGACCACCAGGAAGCGCCTCCAGACTACTGGACTGAGATTATCTACGCTAGAACTACTAGATTACCTGACCACCATAAACCGCCTCGGGACTACCCGACTGGGATCATTCTTACATACCTCCTCTAGCCCACCCCGAATGAAAGTCCCCTATAAGAAGACAGCCCTGAACTCCCCAATATGCCTTCCTCATCTTGAAGTAGTCTGCATTCTCTCTTGAATGTATATTTCTTCCCTTTTCCCCAAATAAACCTCTGTCCATGTCTCTGACAGGTGCATGCTAAGAATCTTTTCCATCACGTTAGCCACAGACCCTGAGTTCCTGAGCTGAGGATTCACCCCAACAATCTGAAGCCTCTCTTGCCTCCCCTGCCAGGCACCCCTGAGCAGTGTGCAAACTGAGTAGGACCATCAACTGCTTGAGACGGAGCCAGGTGGCAGAGGAAGATCACTGCTCAGTGCAGGCTGGATTAAATTGGAGGTGCCATTAGTCACCCAGGAAAGGCTGCTTGCTAGACAGCGGGGCAAAGTTCTAGGTGTTCTTAGCTGGACATTTTACATGTGGGGTGAGGACACTCATGCGGAGCAGAGAGAGGAGAGAGGTCCTTCTAAGGTGCACATCATCTGCCCAGCAGGTGCTTACCAGTCACGGGGTGCCCTACAAAGAGCTATAAACCAAAGAAGAAAGGTACTGCTTGCCAGGGTCTTGCAAATACAGGGTTACAGGATCAGAATATAAGAGTGAGCGCCGACTTCAATTTTATGTCTCCTTAAATCAAGCCCCAGTCCTGAGTAATTCACGGGAGGTAGGATTACAAAAAAAATGATGCTGGTACAATTGAATATCTTTAGAAAAGAACTGAAAAGAAAATAAAAAGATTTTCAACCTTTAATTCATGCCATGTATAAAAATAAAAATAGATCATAGCTCTGAGCATAAAAGCTATAACTATAAAACTTTTAGGGGAAAAAAAGTGAAAATCTTCCTGACCTTGAGGCAGACCAAAAACATTTTTTGATTGGATTTGATTACAGTTAAGAATTTCTCTTTGAAAAACACCATTAAGGAAAAAGAAAAGAAAAACCCATCGACTGAAATAGATTAGTGTTGGCCAAACCGTGGAGAAAAAGGAACCTGTACAATGTAGATCAGAATGTAGATTGGTGTGGCCACTGTGGAAAACAGTATGGAGGTTGATGAAGAAATTAAAAATAGAACCACGGTGTGACCCGGCAGCTCTCCCTCCTTTGGGAGATACTGCGGAAGTGAGATTACTGCCGCCTGAGGGTGTTTGCCCTCCTGTGCTCGCAGTAGCGCGTTCCTAACTGCCAAGAGCTGACCAGCAAACAGGTAAACAAAGTATGATATGAGTGTAATAGGCAACGATGAAATATTTATGATCCAGCCTTAAAGAGTGGTGACCCTGCCATTCGCAACAGCGTGGGTGACATTAGAGTCAGTGAAATAATCCAAGACACGGGAAGAAAAAACCTTGTAGGATGATCTCTCTTACATGTGGAAGCTAAAAATTTTTTAAAAATAAAAAAAAGTTTTTTTACTGCATAGAAAACAAGGAGAACTGTGGTTAATGAGGAGTGGAGTGGGAAATGGAAAGATGTAGGAAAGGATATGAAGGTGCGGTTGTGTAGGATCAACTGATCTAGAGGCCTAATGTGCAACAGGAGGCCCATAGTTAATAATGTCGTGTTGTGTGCTGGAAGTCGGCCAAGAGAATAGGAAGGAAGGAAGGGAGGGAGGGAGGAAGGAAGGAGGGAAGGAAGGAAGAAAGGAGGGAAGGAAGGAGGGAAGCTATATGAGATGACAGGTAGGCTAATTTGCTTGACTTATAATATTGAATTTTGATGTACATGAGCATCAAAATAAATAAATACAAAATGTCACATGCACCTTAAAGTAAAATAAAAGAATATTGTAAATTTTTAAAAAGGAAAATTGCCAGAACCTGCTGGCACAATCGGATGGTCCTGAGAGGAGAAAGTGAGGATTGATTAAAGAGTCGAGACTCCATGTTCTCGGGAGGGCTATCAGTGAATACTGAAGCCCCGAGTTTATTTTTCAGGGTGTTTTTATACAGTCATACAAGGAAGATCATCTAAGAAAAACATCAGAAGAAGAAAAACATCAGGCAATTTTGATTCACACTATAGAAAAACATCACATGCAAAGATTAAAAACATACTCTTACAGAAAATCTCATTGTTTTAAGAAAACACATTATTCCCGAAAACCTTTAGCCATATGTTAATATTTTACCTAACCTATTATCTAAAAGTATATTGCATACTTCTGCCCAAGTTCACCATTCAATTGACTATTTTCATTAACCCTTAAGAAAACCTGTTAACCTTATGAAATCCTACTAACTTTGTGGCCAGCACTTATGCACACACCTGACGTCCATGGTTAGCACATAGTTCTTTTATGCACTCTTAGAGTCAGCATAGAATGTACTTCTGATAGACATGGACTGTAAACAGCCCTTAGATCCTTAGGTCTCAAATCTTTCGTATATCATGGTCTCTGACAGAAAATGAAAAAAAAAAAATGCTACAGACTGAGAAAGTATTCAGAGCACAAATGTGTTGCGATTCAACTGCCAAAAAGGAAGCAATCCAATTTTCTTTTAAATGAGCAAAAGATTTGCACAGACCATTCACAGAAGAAACTAAAATGAATGACCAATAGGCACTTGAATTGATGGTAAATGTCATCAGTTGTCAGGGAAATACAAATTCAAACCACAGTGAGATACTACTCTATACCCATTAGAATGGCTGAATTAAAAGCAACGAAAATACCAAGTGTTGGTGAGAAAGGGAGGCAACTGGAATTTCCATCCATTGTTGGCGGGAACATATGTACGAATGCTTCATAAAACAAATGAGCAGTTTCTAAGAAATGTTCAACTAAGCAAACAAAAGGTCTATACCAAGCCCTATATACGCATGTTAACGGGAGGTTTAGAGTCCCCACTGGGTAAGGCCAGGCCGGACTAGGAGGTAAAGTAGCCAAAGGCTTGGAAACAACCCAAATGCCCACGGACCAGAGAAGGAATAAACAAAACTTTGACATATCCGTTCATCAGAATACTGCTCAAGTGGTGCATGCTTGTAATCCCGGTACTCGGGAGGCTGAGATTGGAGGATCTGGGTTCGCGGCCAGCCTCAGCTACTTAGTGAGACCCTCCACAACTTAGTAAAACCCTGTTTCAAATAAAGAATAAAAAATAGGGCTGGGGATGTAGCTCAGAGGTAGAATGCCCCTGAGTTCAGCCCCTAGTACCACAAAAAAAAAAAAAAAAAAAGAGTAAAATAAGGCTGGGGGTGTAGCTCAGAGGTAGAAAGCCCCTGTGTTCCAGTCCTGTAATACACACACACACACACACACACACACACACACACACACACACACACACACAGAGCAATCTAGAATACTGCTCACAAGCAAAAGTGGAACTGTCAATATATGCAGAATGAATGATTCTCAAAAACTTTATGCTGAATGAAAGAAGTCAGATTAAAGAGAGAGCACGCATTCTGTATGATTCCATAAAGACAAAACTAAATCTTCAGTGATAGAGGCCTGATTGTGGTTGTCTGAAGCTGGAAGCAGGTGTGGGGCTGGGGTTGACTGCAAAGAGAGAGGGGGAAACTATTCAGGGATGACTGAAATGTTCTACATATTTACTGTATGCATCAAGACTCACCAACCTGCAGATGCAGAATAGATACATTTATGTAAATGACGCATTGGTAGAGTGATTTTTTAAATACCTCAAGATTCAACTTAGTTTGACAACCTTTTAAATCCTCTGTCCCTCTTAACATCATGATAAAGATTAGTTTACCCCTAGGGCATGGTGAGCAGTAGAAACAAGCTCAACATTGGTGGGCCACACCTGCTCCTTCTTTAAGAGATGAAAGAACTGCAACCCAGACAGAACGATAGACTTGTCCAAGGTCACATGGCTTGTTGTAGGAATGGACCACCGAGTATTGCTCAGGGAAGTTTGGGTTTGTAGAACAGAAACCAACAATCAGTTTGCCTCCTGTTCAGTCCCTCTTTTACTCCAGAGCCCAGTACTGGGGGAGGTCTGGGTTCCCACTGGGCAGGCAGGTAACTACACAAGCTGTCTGCAGGGCGCCTTGCACAAAAGACACCTGTTCCAGGAGCACAGTCATGGGAAATCAGGGAGGGGAGCAGGAGCTCCCCAATGGAGCTGGGTCACCTTGCACAGGTCGCTCCATCTTTTTTTTTTTTTTTTTTTTTTTTTTTTTTTTTTGCGGTACTGGGGATTGAACTCAGGGGCATTCTACCCCCGAGCTATACTCCCAGCCCTAATTTTTTTTTATTCTTTATTTTGAAACCGAGTCTCACTAAGTTGCGGAGTGCCTCACTAAGTAGCTGAGGCTGGCCGCGAACCCGGATCCTCCGGTCTCAGCCTCCCGAATGCTGGGATTACAAGCGTGCGTCACCACGCCCAGCTAGGTGGTTCCATCTTCACTCTGCCTGTCCTGCCTCCCAGGCTCTTCATGAAGATCCGGTGGAAACACAGACTTCTGCTCTCAGCACTCATATGTAACATAGTGACGAAGTTCTGGTTAGTGCAGTAAGGCAAAGCAGGAAAATAAACAGTGAAAAGATTGGAACAGAAGAAATAAAGAGATCCTTATTTGCAGATAACATGGTTGTTTACATAGAAACAGGAAATCTAACAAAAAAAAATCCAAGGATTCTAGGTCACAGGACAAAAGATAAATTTTCACAATCAATCATGTTTTCATAGTCTTTATGGACACCAAAAGTTTGAATATCAGCGTCCCTCCAAAATTCATATGTTAGAACTCACTCCCAAGGTGATGGTATTAAGAGATTATGAGGATTAGGTTATGAAGGGGATTAATGCTCCTGCAAAAGAAGCTTCCACAGTGGTCAACGCTCTTGCCCTTCCAGCCTTCTGCCATGAGAGGACACAGTGATTTTCTTCTTCATGAGATGTAGCAACACGATGTCATCTTGGAAGTAGAGAGAGGGCCCTTACCAGATTCTGAACCTGTCAGCAACACCTTGATGTTGGACTTCACAGCCTCCATAACTGTAAGAAATATACTTCTATTATTAATAAGTTATCCAGCTCATGGCATTTTGTTACAGCAGTAGGAACAGACTAAGACAAATACCATTTAAAATCACAAGAAAGAAAGAAGAAAGGGAGAGAAAAGGAAGGGAGGAAGGAAGGAAGAAGAAATGCTTAGGGTATATTTAATAAAATATATCTAGAACTTGTATGCTGAGAACTAGATATTGATAAAAAAAATTAAGAAGATCTAAATAAATAGAGCTACATACTATGTTCATAGATTGGAAGACAAAACATGATAAAGATGTGATCTCTTCCAAGTTTATATATATATAATATATAATATATATTATATATTATATATATAAATATGCCCCTGCCCACAGGGGTCTAGTAATTCGAGGGTCCTAGGGGAGCCCAAAGTCTGTAGATATGGGGAGAAAAGAAAGAGACGGAGAGCCTGCAATGCTTGTCAAGCTCTGAGGTTTTTATTGTTCAGTTGTATTTTTATACATGAGAAAGGGCAGCAAAAGGAAGGAAGTGTTAACTATCTTTATAGGACACCTTGCGGCTAACTCTTTGTGGTAGGGGTATGGCTCCCGGAAGTCTATCTATAAGTTATTTTTCCCAGAGGAGACTGTTTTGTGTAAGGGATGTGGCAGAGGTTATCTATATCCTAAGTTTTCTGGGAAGCTCTGTACATGCTCAACCCAGGTCAGTTAAGATGTGCTATGAAGTTACACAGGCCTTTGTGCTTAAGATTTATGGTCCCTGGCATAAATATATATATTAACATAAACATATAATATAAATATATATATATATTTAACATTATTTCAACCTATCAAAATGCTTTTGTAAATATAGGCAAGAATATTCTAAAATTTATGTGGAAAGGAAAAAGAAGTAGAATAACTAAAATAATTTTGAAAAATATGAATAAAGTAGGAAAAATCTGTCTGCCTGGTTTTAAGCCTTCCCCTATAGCTACAATAATTTGTGTAGTATCAGCAGAGGGACAGATACATAGAACACTAAAACAGAATAGAAAACTCAGAAATAGACCCACATGAATGTGCCCAACTGATTTTTTTTTTACAAAGGTGTGAAATCAATTCAGTAGAGGAAAGACACTTATTAATAAATGGTGCTAGAGCAAGTATATATTCATAGATGAAATGTGAGCATCTACTAAATCTCACACCATGTATATAAATCAACTCAAAATTAATGTAACATTAATTTACTCTTTTAGATGAAAACATGGGGGGGGGGGAATCTTCACATTATAGGACTAGGCAAAGAATTCTTATATAGGACTAGGCAAAGAACTCTTAGACTTCACATCACAAAACCCCAATCATAAGGAATCCTAAAAGAAAAAACTGGTAAGTTGGATTTCATCAAAATTTAAAATGTTTCCTCTGCCAATGACTCTGTTAAGAGGTTGAAAATGTAAGCTATGGACTAGGAGAAAATATTTGCAAATCACAGACCTGATAAGAAAGTACTTTCATTCATTCATTCATATATATATATATATATATATATATATATATATATATATATATATATATTCAACAAATATCTTCAGAATACAAGAGCAAACAAGCTAATTAGAAAAGCTCATTTAAAAAGGAAAAGACAAGAACAGATATGTTATCAAAAAGGATATACAGGAGGGAAATAAGCATTTGAAAGATGGTCAACATCATTTGCCCTTAGGAAAATATAAAATCACAATGAGTTCTACATGCCTACCAGAATGGCAAAACAAAACAATAAATGCCTGAATTAGTAAGGGAATGGTTCTCCAGAGAAATAGAACCAATAGTGTGTGTGTGTGTGTGTGTGTGTGTAGATTTGTTATTTATTATGGAAATTGGCTCACATCATAGTAGAGGCTGAGAAGACCCATGACCAACCCCCTACAAGCTGGAGGCCCAGGGAAGAGGTGGTTCCTTTAACGCAAAAGACTTGAGAACCAGGAAACCAATGGTGTAAATCCCAGAGGAGGAGAAGATGTCAGGAGATGTCCCAGATCAAGCAGTGAGGCAGGGGAAAAAGCAAATTCCTCCTTCCTCTGCTTTCTTGTTCTATTCAAGCCCTCACTGATGCCCAAGTTGGGGAAGGCAATCTCCTTTACTAAATCCACCCATTCAAATACTAATCTCATCCAGAAACACCCTCACACAGAAACAATGTTTACTAGGGGAACCCACAGCCAGTCAAAATGACATAAAAAATTAACCACCTCAACACCAAATGCTGGTAAGGATGTGTGGAAACCACTCACCAGTTGCTGGTGGGAATGCAAAATGGTATCAGTACTGTGGAAAAAGTTTGGCAATTTCTTTAAAAATGAAAAAATGCAACACACAATAGAACCAACAACTGTATTCCTGGGCATTTATCCCAAAGAAATGAAGGCACGTTCATCCAAACACTGGCACATGAATGTTCATAAGAGCTTATTCATAATAACAAAGGACAGAAACAACACAGATGTTCATCCGCGGCATATGGTTAAACAAACTGTGGTATGTCCATGAAATAGAATACTGCCCAGCAATAAAAAGCAATATACTGTTGCTATGGCAACAGCCTGGATGGATCTCCAGAAAAGTATGCAAGAGCTGACCCCAAAAGGTTATATACTATATGATTCCATCTACATAACATTCTTGAAATAACAAAATGATAGAGATGGAGAACAAATTAGTGGTTGCCAGGCACTGAAGTGTGGTGGGGCAGGAGAGAGGTAGGTCTGACTAGTGCACCAGGAGAGATCCTATTCAAGATGGAAATGTTTGTATCTTCACCATATCCATATCATCTTGTAGGGTGTTATAAAATTGTATCATTTTGCTAAATGCTACTATTGGGAGAAGCAGGGCAAAGTGCAAATGAGAGCTCTGTATTATTTCTTATAACTACATGTGAACCTACAATCATTTCAAAATAAAAAGGTTAATTTTGAAAAGGCATGAGGGAATGATTTTAGCGAAAGATTTGCTAGACCTGTATATAAAAATACTAAGGAAGAATTAAGTACATGTAGAGAAATACTATGTTCTTGAAGAGATATATTCATAATCTTTAAGACATCAATTGTCCCCAAAAGCGTTAATATAATTGGGACCAAGGTCAGGTTATTTGAAGGAACTGACAAGGTAATTTCAGAGGAATAAAGGGTCAAAGGTAGCCGAGAAACTCCTAAAAACCAGAACAGAGTGAGAAAAGTTTCTTGAGGTAGGGCAGAAAAGAAAATAAAAGCTAAGTAGAAACGAGACAAAAGGAAGAAAAAAGAGACTAAACCCTTAACCCGAAGGCTTCATGCCAAACTCCCTGAGACCGTGGCTCCGCAAGCCGATTTTATCCCCAGGCCTGCTATATCCAGATTTCTGGCCAATCTACCAATATCCACTCACAATCTAAAAGCTTCTGGAAATTCACTCACTTATAAAAGTTGCCCTGTGCAAAGTACTGACTCATATATTTTTAGGACAGATTAAGCAAAGGGAGATATGATATTTTAAGAAACCTATAAGCTAGGGTACATTCCAAACACTGATCAGATAATGGAGACAGCGCCAACAACCTAAGAACAGCCAGACCATCACAAACTGCCCTGTGATCACTAGAATGATGTCACCCCACAAATCTTCCCATGCATGACCCTCACAAAAATTCCTTCAAAAGAAGAGCTCGAGACCCCCAAAGTACTTCTTACTCTTGAGATAGCCTGTGTTTTCCTTTGAATATGTCTCCTTGCTTTCCTAAATGCATCTCTGTTTGTGCCGCTATCTGACACAATTCTTTTCTGTGATGTTTCTGAGGGACCTGTGGTCCTGAGTTGAGGTTCCCCCACTCCAGGAGCCCCTCAGACCTTTTCTGATGATATGACCATATTTCAGTCAGTATAAAGCTGTGATAACTAAGTCAATATAGCATTTGTACTGGGAGAGATTAAAAACCAATGGAACAAACCGGGCGTGGTGGCGCATGCTTGTAATCCCAGCATTTGGAAGGCTGAGACCGGAGGATCCGGGTTCGCAGCCAGCCTCAGCTTAGTGAGGCCCTCTGCAATGTAGTGAGACCCTGTTTCAAAATAAACAATAAAAAATAGGGTTGGGGGTATAGCTCGGAGGTAGAATGCCCCTGAGTTCAATCCCCAGTACCGCAAAAAAAAAAAAAAAAAAAAAAAAAAGAAAGAAAGAAAAGAAAAAGAAAGAATGTGCATGGAAGCATTGTTTGCTTTAGCAGAAAACCTGGAGATGAAGTACACATCCACCAAAGGGCTAGTGCATCAATCAACTGGAATACAGACCATCAGCTACACTGATTAAAAGGGGGGGGGGAGGGAATTGGGGAGGATGCACCAAGGGGCAGTCTTGTTTTCTATGGAAGTTTAATGCAGATGAACTATAAAGAAAACCAACAAAATACTTAAAGTGAAAATTTAAGATAAAGGAGCCCCTGCAGAGTGGGGCAGGTAGGAGATACCTTCGGAGAGATACACACACGGCAAGTTTAAAGATGATTGATTGTTCTTCTATTTGTTAACCCATGCAGGGCTTTATCATTCTTTACAACATATACAACACATACACGCATACATATATACATATATATAATAAATGTTTTTCCGCAATGCTTATATTGCATATATATGCATATGCAATATAATATGCATATATATATATATATATGAGTTCACAGTTAAAGCACATACATAGCATTTCATAGCAAGCAGGGGAGCATGGAAGGTCCTAGTGAGGCCGATCAGCTCTCAGATGCAGGACTGGTGGAGCCAGGAATGGAGTCAGCTCTTGGCAAGGACTATGGGAGTCGGCACATGGGTGCTGTGTGTGGGAGAGGCTCAGGCCTGGTGGAGGCCAGGGAGGGGACTGAGAAGCAAGCAAGATGAGAAAGGAAGGAGGTGGGAAGAGAGGACAAAGGAAGAGGGAAGGAAAGGGAAGGGAAGGGAGAGAAGGAGAGAGAAAGGACAGGAAGGACAAGGAAGGGACAGTCCAGAGAAGGTATTCCTTCTTAAAAGCCAGCTCTGGATCAATAAGCTCCTGGTCCCATTCCCCCGGTCCCTCCTGGCCCTCAGCAACTGGGCGACCTCCACATCTCTACGTCACAGATTCCTCATCTATGACAAAGTGTGGGAGTTCCGGCCTGCACCCCTTAATGGTGGTTCCCAGGAAGAACCAGGTAATACTGAGACCCTGCTAGTGAGTCCGTGGAGAAGGATAAAGCTTCGACCTGCCCCAAAGTCTGGGGTATCTCCATAGATGTGCATGTGGGTGAGTGGGCACACACACACACACACACACACACACACAGAGCAATAGGTTTTTACTGCTCTCCTCATTTCAGCTACGGTATCTACATGGTTTGGGATACTTGTTTGAGGAAGAGAAGGTGGTTAGCTGATCCATAGAGTGACAGCTGTGCACGCCGTGCACTGTGTAACCCATCACAGACACCATCACAGCCCAGCCTCCTTCTGTGAGACCAGTCACATTAGAGCTCACCACATCGGGCCATTTAGAACATCTCATTTAATTCTTAGGTGCTGTTATCTTCACTTTACAGATGAAGAAACCCACAGTCAAGGAGACACTAACTTGCCAGGCTGCACAACAGAGGAAAACTGGATGCTATTATTATTATTATTATTATTATTATTATTATTATTATTTATTATTTGGTACTGGGATTGAACACAGGGGTGCCCTACCTCTGAGCTCAGCTCTGTTTTGTTGTGTTTTTTTGTTTTTGTTTTTGCAGTACTGGGGATTGAACTCAGGGACATTCTACCTCCGAGCTATACCTCCAGTCCTATTTTTCATTCTTTATTTTGAAACAGGGTCTCACTATGTTGCGGAGTCACTAAGTAGCTGAGGCTGGCCGCGAACCCGGATCCTCCAATCTCAGCCTCCCAAATGCTGGGATTACAAGCGTGCGCCACCACGCCCGGCTTCAGCTCTGTTTTATTTTATACTTTGAAACAGGGTTTGGCCAAGTTGCTGAGGCTGGTCTAGAACCTGTGATCCTCCTGTCTCTCAGCCTCCTGACTGAAATGACAGGCGTGCGCCACCACACCTGGCTAAAGCTAAATTTTGAAACTTTGTTCTGCCCAATTCCAGAGCCCAGAGCACCCGGAGTCCGAGGGAGTGCAGGATTGGCACAGAAAGCCGGGCCAGCCTATCGCTGATGTCTCTGCTCCAGAAAGCTCTGCCAGGGCCCCCGGCGGGCTGGGCTCACCTGTCCCGGCGGAGCGCCAGCAGCGAGGGATTTGCACCCACTAGCCAGCCCACCCCGGGCCTCAGTTTCCCCACTCGGCGGGGGCGGGGAGATGGCAGGAGCGCTCTGGGGTCCAGCCGGGCCCCGCCCCCGGGGTGGGGCTGAGCGGTCACGTGCAGGGGCGCCGGTCCCCCGAGCCCCCGCCCCTCGCCGCCTGGATCCCGAGCCCGGAGCCGGCCCAGGGCGCCCAGCCGGCTCGCGACGCGCCGCCACGCCGGGGCTGCCGAGGTCGCCGCCGCGGGGGCCCGGGGGCGCCTGCTCGCTGCTGCGCCCGCTCCCGGCCCGCTGTGCAGGCGGCTGGACCCGCAGCGGCGGCGGCAGCGAGACCTCCAGCGCGGGCGGCGGCAGCAGCAGGCGCAGCAGCGGCAGCAGCGACACCATGGATCTGTCTTTTATGGCCGCGCAGGTAACGGGGCACCTCCCCGCGCGCCCACCCCGGGTCGCCAAGTTTGAGGAGGTTCAGGCCACAGCCTCGCCCCCCGGGCTCAGGCTGGGCGGTGGCCCGGGTCGGGGGTCCACGTCTCGGTCCTTTGTCCCGAGCCCGGCAGCCCCACCTGGCGTGCGCACCACCGAGGGCGGCTCCCCCGAGGTGGGGCGGGCGGAGCTCTTTCCTCCCCAGGACCTCTCGGGACCTGGACGGCTTCGGCTTCGAGGAACCCGGGCAGCCGGAGCTGTCCCCTCCCTGCCCAACCCCCACCTGCCGTCCCCACCCCAGAGCCTCCAGGGCGGGCCCGGCCCAGAGCCGCGGGCCCCGTGGACAGCTGCGCTCCTCCCCGCTCTGTGTCTGCCCGGCGCGGGTAATCTGTCACTTGCTGGTGACCTCGGGCGCCCCACTTCTCTCCCTGGTGAGTGGGAGCCGCGGCCCCTGTCGCCTGAGGAGGTCAAGAGACCGGCTTTGTGACCTGGCCAGCGTCTAAGGCCAGCATCCCTTTACCCATTTTTGCTTTGTGCTGGGTTCGATTAGCGGTCAGTGCCGGGCGCCTCTGTAACCCTCCCCTCCACACTAGTAGGCGCCTCCTGGCCAGCTCTGTTGGAATCCCTTGAATTCTGAGCTCGGGCGATCATCGATCCACACCTTAACTCTCTTGAGTGGGAACACAGGCAAATCTCTTTTCTGGAGCGCCCAGTGGCCCTTGGGAAGACCCGGTGCTGACCACCGCCTGGCCTCAAGGAAGGGCACCATTGTTTGAGGAGAAAGAGTCCAATCTACCAATGGGAACTTGCACCTCCTATGGCTGCTAAGAGGCCCGGAGGCCACCAGGCTCCCTCTGTCCTCTTGGCATGTGGCAGGGACCCGCCTGCTGCAGTCCTTTCACAGGTACAAAGTTGGAGAGACACTTTCGGTTTCTCAGACTTCAACTGTGGTAGAATCTGTTTAAAATACAACAGCAAAATCCAGACTGTACTGGACAGCCAGTCCTGAAACCAGGGAGGAGAAGGCACAGAGGCCCTGGACTGGCTCTGGGGAATCCAGCGCCCAGCCTTTGGCAGCCTCTTAACAAGTTTTCATAATGTTAATTGCTCCTCTAAGGATCCCTGGCTTTTTTTTTTTCCCCTGATGTTCATTTTCCTGTTCTTAAATCAGTGCTTGTAAGCATTGTCATGTACAAAACAGTCATCAGTGTTGCAGAAGGAGGTGGCTTTAGCTACATGATAAAGGGAGGTTTTTGAGATGTACTTCGGAGTGGGAGCAGGAGAGGGGAGGAGAGCTCACATAAAGTCAAAGTCTGTGGCTGCCTTCCCCTCTGGATCCCAGGGAACCTCTGGTGTTTCCATGGTTACAATATAAATTGATCGCTGCTCACTCAGGGCCTGGCTGGAGCATCCACGGTTGCTATGGTGACTTGACAAAATAAACACAGGGCTTTTCTGCACCTATAGGCAGAATCTGCCCAGAAACTGGGTTCTTTCCTGTTTTGTTTACAATTCACATTTCCCCTGATCAATTTATTTCTGCGGACAGACGTCTGGCATTGATTACACACTTAGTTCTATGCTAGCCGCAAGGAACAGAAACACGAAGTGTCACGTGAATAGAAGACATCCTGAAAGGTTTGTTGGATCCTAGAATGTGCCAGGTGCCTTGGCACACTGTATTCCAGTAAGCCCTTACGAGTCCGTGAGGTTGGCCCCGTTATCCCAGTTTACAGATCAGGGGGCCGAAGTTCAACAAGATTAAATAATTTACACGAGGACACATTAGTGAGTGGGAGGACTGGGTTTCAAATCCCGGCCTGAGTATCCTCAGAGCTTCTGGGGTTTCTACTTCGTTGCTTCACCCCGAGAACAGCGCCATGCAGGGGACAGGGCAGACGTATTTCGAGATGGCTCATTTCTCCCCCTCTGAGGTGGTCTCACCGTGGCACCTCCCTCGGGGCCCCTGCGGCGCTGTGTTGTGGGATTGCTTCCTGGTGGGGCTCCTTCCTGCTAATTGCCATCAGCATGGGAATTGTCACTTCTCCATCTGCAGCACTTAGCAGCGCTTGGCTGGAAGGGGTCCGCAGCACCTGCTCTGGTGTGTACAGTGACCCCCAGGTCTGCATGACAGTCCTTGCCCCACACAGTCAGTGGGCACTTCCTAGAAACGTTTGCTGCTGCCACATTCACTGCTTTAGCAAATGTTGAACACCTGCCTCGTGCCAAGCTCCGTGTCAGGCCCCGCGACAGGGGTGCCGGGGACATTATAAAATATTGGACAAATGATGGGTCAGGTCAAGACCTAGCAAGGGGAATGAGCCAGGTGCTAGACTGAGCAACGTGCCCAGCACACAGTAGGTCCTCAACAAGCATTTCTAAGATGATTTAATGAGGGCAAGACAAGAGGTGTATTCAGGAAAAGACAGGAACAGGAGAAGACATCGAGATGTCAGGGGTGAACACCTGTCATCCTCTGGGCTCTGAGAATAGGGCTCTAGTAGGATTAGAGCCACAGGCAGGTGTCCCCCAGTGGCCTGGACATAAATGTATTCTAGGAGGAGAGGCACAGAGATGGAGAAGCCCAGGAGATACTCAGAATCCTCCAGAGAGCTGGAGGGTAGGGGACACAGTCAGGCCAGGGCGAGAAAGGCGAGGGCCAGATTACGGAAGAAGTTGGCGTGTAATCACTAAGCAGTGGGCGCCCTTTTGGGTTACTGAGCAGGAGCATGGCGTGGAGTTGAAGCAGCGCCCCGGGAAAACCTTCGCCCCTATAAAGGAGGAATGGCCCGTTCAGAAGTGCACCTTTGCGTGATTAACTGATTAAGCGAATGAAGCCAGATCCATGCGCCCCTAAAGCCCAAGCTTCCTCTCCTTTACTGTGTTATTAAGTAGGATTCCCATGTGTAGCTTACGATGACCCAGAGCCTGTAAGCCTCTTGTGGAAGTTTTCCTTCTCCAAAGCCGAGCAGTCAAAGGACACCTTCTGGGACGTGCAGAGTGGACACTGGTCATCCTGCAGATCCTTCTACCAGGGTGTCCCCCCTGGGTGTCGCCCACAAGGGTGTCCCTGAAGGTGCAAAGCTCATGTCTGTGACCTAAGAGTGTAAACTTATTTTCATTTTGTGCTGTCCTTAAAGTAACTGCGGTCAACCCAGGGGTCCTCAAATGCTGCTGCCGTTAGAATCACCTGGAGTCTTTAGGAGTCCCCTGACCCTAACCCAGTGCCCACCCGATACTCCCACTGAGATCTAGGTGGATCTTGGGAACTTGGCCTCAAGCGGTGGGGGGGCTGGGAATGGAGCGCCCCCTGCTGGTACCTTCCTCCTGTGTCATTCCATCTTGTAAGGCAGACCAAGATCTTCACCGTTCTGGAGGCCGGAGATGCACAGACAAGAATTCAGCCTGGCCATAGCCTCTGGGAAGCCGCGAGGAGTCTCCTCCTTGCCTCTCAGCCTCCTGGTGTCACCTGCGATCCTCAGCATTCCTTGGCCTGTAGACAGGACACGCCAGTCTCCGCCTCCGATGGTGTCAGAGGCTGTATGCATCAGTCTTCTTATATGATACTGGGGTTAGGACTTCAGTACACCTTTTTTTCCCATTGGTACTGGAGATTGAATCCAGGGGTTCTACCCGTGAACTACACCTCCAACCCTTTTTATTTTGAAACACGGTCTCGCTAGATTGCTGAGAGTCTCACTAAGTTGCAGAGGCTGGCCTTGAACCTGTGGTCTTCCTGTCTCAGCCTCCCAAGCACTGGGATTACAGGCATGTGCCACCATGCCCAGCATCAATACATCTCTTGAGGAGACAACCCCTAACAGGGTCTGAAGAGCCCTAGAGGATAAGGACCTTGACCCTGTGTCACTGATCACTGTTCTTAAAGTGGCCTGAAGCCAGGCGTGGTGGCACACGCTTGTAATCCCAGCATTTGGGAGCCTGAGACTGGAGGATCCGGGTTCTTGGTCAGCCTCAGCTACCTAGTGAGGCACTCCTCAACTTAGTGAGACCCTGTTTCAAAATAAAAGAATAAAAAAATAGGGCTGGGGGTGTAGCTCGGAGGTAGAATGCCCCTGAGTTCAATCCCCAGTACCGAAAAAAAAAAAAAAAAAGTGGCCTGAGCAGATCACTTCTGTAAACCTCAGTTCCATCACTTGTGAAATGGTTCATTTCAGTCCCCAGCAAGTGTTTCCTGTGCCAGGCCCTCCTCACATGGCGTGCTGGGGGATGGAGGGTGTGGCCCAGGCCCTGCCAGTGACGTGTGGCAGGATGGCAGTAAGCCAGGTTCTCTGCCAGCCCGGTGGATGCACCTCATCCCGTGCAGGAGTCTGTGAGGGCTTCCAGAGGTTACCGGGAGGTAAATTTGAAGGCTGCGTGGGTGTTCTGCAGACACAGGAGCAAGGGCATTGCAGGGAGCATGAAGACCAGGGCGCTTGAACCAGGGTCTCCTGTTGCAAGGAGCCCTTGACTGAGCAAAGGACACAGCTGGCGAGGGAGGGGAGATGGGTCCAGGAAGCCTGGGGCCAGGCTGGCTACCTCGAGGGGTGGAGCAGGATGGGAGGGGCTTGGTGCCCTGCAGGGAGGGGTCCTGGCCTGGAGGGAGCCCCTGAGCTCCAGCTCGCTGCTTGTTGTTCCGCCTTGCAGACACACCAGCCCCGGGCTGCGGGGCTTCTAGGCCCCAGAGAAAGCTCCAAGTTGTGATTTTTTTTTTTTTTTCTTCACATGCAGACTGCATTTGTTAATGCTGGCAACTAATTAGAGATTTTTAACAAACCAACCAGGCCTGATGCAGGCGGCCTCAGCTAAGTGCTGCTTGTCATTTCAGGAACCTAAAGCGGCGTAAAGCAGCCATTTATTCTGCTGATAACCTGTGGGGGCAGAATTGGAGAAGGACTCGGCTAGACGGCTTGTCTCGGCTCCTGGGGCGTCAGCGGGGTGGTGGGGACTGGAGTCTAGACTTCCAGTGCGTGGCTTCTCACCGCGTGTGTCTGTCACCTCCAGGCAACTTGGCTGTCCTCTGTACCTGACACTTCATCCTGCAAAGTGCTCTTCAGGTGGCCCGGGCCTCCTCCTGGTGTAGAGGCCTCAGACTCATTGCACTTCTTTTTATTTTATTTATTTATTTATTTATTTATTTATTTATTTATTTATTTATTTATTTATTTTGTGGAACTAGGGATTGAGGCCAGGGGCATTCTACCTCCAAGCCCCATCCCCAGCCCTATTTTTTATTCTTTATTTTGAAACAGGGTTTCACTAAGTTGCAGAGGACCTCACAAAGTAGCTGAGGCTGGCGGCGAACCTGCAATGCTCCTGTTTCAGCCTCCCAAGTCCTGGGATTTCAAGTGTGCGCCACCCTGCCCGGCTTCTTTGCACTTCTTGCTTGGTACTGGCTTCCCCCCGATGCAGCTACGTATAATGCTCCATTTCTGCAGGGAGTGGAAAGAGCAGTTAAGGATGAAATAAAAACCCGTAGAAACTTTTTTCAAGACCAGATTTCTAGGGAGTGTCTTAAGACTGCAGATGTTTGACATGAAACCTGGACTCTCGTGGGTTTAAGGGAACCCGAGGCATGTGCAGGTGGTCGGTAAGTCTCCAGTTAAATGTATTGAGCGCTTATGTGGCGCCTGCTGTGTGCTCTGCCCTGCATTGGGAGCTGAACCCCAGCTTCTTCTACTTGAGGTGATGGAGACTCATCTGCTTTCCTTCTGGGTTCTGGAACCCATAGGCTTCTTAGGACCTTGCCCTGAAAGTCCCAGAATGTCACTAGTACTTCATGCTCTTGGTCAAGAAAGTCCTAAGCAGCCTAGATGCAAGGGGTGGGGCATCCGGTCAGAGCTGGGACTGTGGAGGCTGCACGCAGGCCCAGGAGAGAGGGAGGGAGGGATGGTGGATGGTGGGTGGTGGCTGTCTTTGGAGACTGGCCCCTGAATGGATTAAATTGGACAGGTGTGTGGGCTGGATTCAAATTGGGGCTGCCAGAGGAGACTGGATAGGTATGTGCAGAGCTTGGCAAAACCTTATACACTGCCAACTCCTAGAGAGAGGTCTGTTATTACAAAGGCCATAATTGTATCAGTATGCTAGAAGATCGCTGCTATTTGACCATTTTTTACTTTACCGTATGATCGTTTCAGATGGTTTAACCTCACATTGGGTAGATCTGAGATGGCTTTCTTTCTTTTTTGATACTGGGGATTGAACCCAGGGACATTCTACCTCCAAGCGACACCCGCAGTCTGACTCAATTTTTAATTTTTGTGTCTTTTTTTGTGGTACTGGGGATGAACTCAGGGGCATTTTACCTCCAAGCTACACCCCCAGCCCTATTTTGTATTCTTTATTTTGAAACAGGGTCTCACTAAGTTGTGGAATGCCTCACTAAGTAGCAGAGGCTGGCCGAGAACCCGGATCCTCCAGTCTCAACCTCCCCAAGCACTGGGATTACAAGTGTGTGCCACCACACCTGGATCAATTTTTTATTTTTAAACAGAGTCTCTCGAAGTTGCTGAGGCTGGCCTTTAAGCTGTGATCCTCCTATCTCAGCCTCCCAAATACTAGGATTACAGTTATGCACTACCACATGTAGCCTGAGATGGCTTTCTGTGTTTCTCCTCAGCCTATGCTCAGAACCATGGCCTTGCCAGGCAGGAAGGGATGGTCACAAGAGGGGCATCATGGAGCACTGGGCCTGTCTCTCTGAAAGACACCACGTGGGTCGAATCCCAGCTGAGGTGCTCCAGTCCCTCTTTGCCTCATGCTCAGGATCTTGGGAGACTTAGAGTTAATTTGCATGTTAATTATTTTTCACGGAGGGAGAAAAACACAAAAGACATCTGGTAGTATCGGAGAGGCAATTCTCTTATCTCTTGAACAGGTCTTAGCTACACTCAAGGGCCTGTGGGATCATTCTGACAGATCTGCAAGAAACTAGCAGAAGCTTGCCATCCCCAGAGGAGCACAAGAGTGCCGAGAAAAGTAGAAAATTCCAGGGAGCCTGGCAATCTGCTACCTAGGCAATGTTTTCTTCAAGCAGGACTCATCATTAAAACACAAATTGTCGGTTTTCTCAAATGCTTTTAACTGAAGGGCTTGTCTTGTTTAAATTCCCATCAAAAAAGATGTAAATAGTTTATCCTTCTAATTAGACGTGCCTCTGAAGTGGGTATAATGCTACATTTTTGCAGGGGGGGAAGGAGCAGTTAAGGATGAAGCAAAAATCTGTGGAAACTTTTTCATGACCAGATTTCTAGATAGTGTTTAAGACTGGAAATGTTTAACATGGAACCTGGGCTCTCCTGGGTTTAAGAACCAGGGCGTCTTCAGGTGGATGGTGAGTCTCCAATTAAATGCATTGAGCACTTATGTGGCACTTACTGTGTGCTCTGCCCTGCTTTGAGAGCTGAACCCCAGCTTCTTCTACTTGAGGTGATGGAGACTCATCTGCTTTCCTTCCCTCCCTCTCCTCTCCCCTCAAGATGTCCCATCACAGCTGTTATCTACCAAATGCTTGTGAGGTACCACGCACACCCCGTGTTGAACAAAACACATAATCTCCTGAAATTCTTACAACAGCTTCAGGTGAGAAAACTGAGGTTTAGGGAGGTCAGTCACTTGTGTAGAGCCCACAGCTGGAATTCAGACACCGGTCTCTGTGTCACTTCAACTGATTTTTATTTTAACGTTGCCCCCCTCTGCCCTTTGGGGAATTTGTATGTTCCCTGAAAAACTGAGAGGAAAGTGTAGTGATTTCCCATATACCCTCTGCCCCATATGCACAGCCTCTCCTGTGATCAGCAAACTCCACCAGAATGGCACACGTGCTGCAGTTGATGAAGTCACAGTGACACGTGATCGTCACTCAAAGTATCTGACAATCGGGTCACTCTTGGTGTTGGACCCACACAGTTGGTGTTGGACAAACATACAAAGATATGTATCCACCATTATAGTATCATAGAGTATTTTCATTGCTCCAAAAGTCCTTTGTACCCTTCCTATTGACCTCTCCCTCTTCACTAACACCTGGCAAAAGATCCTGTTCATCTTTTTACTATCTCCATAGTTTTACCTTTTCAAGAGTGTCATATAATTAGAATCATACAGCATGTAGCCTTTCCAGATCAGCTTCATTCACTAGGTAATATGCACTAGGTAATATGAGTTTCCTCCATGTCTTTTCATGGCTTGATGTACCATTGCATGGATGGACCAGTTTACTTGTCCATGCACCTGCTGAAGGACATCTTGGCTACCTCCAGCTTTTGACATTTATGAATAAAGCTGCTATAAACATCTATGTGCAGATTTTTGTGGAGGATACAAATTTTCAAGAGATTGTTTTGAAAATCCAACCTGACAGTCTCTATCCTTTTATTGAAGTGTTCAAACCATTTACATTTAGTGTAATTACTGACATAACTGTGTGTTAATAGATTATCTATCATATTATTTCCTGGTTTCCCATCTGTTCTTTGTTGCATTTTTCTTTCTCTTTTGCCTTCTTTTGAATGGGGAATTTTTTAAAATTTTTCCATGTTATCTCTTCTATTGGCTTATTAGACATAACTTGTTCTTTTACGATTTTACGGGTCACTTTAGCATTTATAGCGCAGATCTATTTAACTCACAGTCTATCTACAAGTGATATTACGTCCACTTCACATATTGTAAGAAGTTGACAATAGCGTGCTTCTCCTTCTCTCTGGGTTGTTGTGCTATTGTTGTTACACATTTATTTGTACATATAAACTTCACACTCTTATTGCTATCTTAGTAAAAGTCAATTCTCTTTAAATGATTGCAGTAATAAGGAGAAAATCTTACGTATTTTCCCAAGTGGTTATTATCTCTGCTGCCCTTTGTGTGGATCCACATTTCTGTGTCACATAATTTTTCTTCTGCCATTACGACTTTAACCAGTCTAGTGCTATAGATATGCTAGTGAAAAGTTCTTTCAGCTTTTGTATGTCTGGAATAAAAATTTAATTTCTTCTTTGCTTTCATGTTTGAAAGATTTTTTTTTCTTTTTTTACTTGGCATCGAATCCTAAATTGACAGCTTAGTTAGAGATACTGCTCCACTTTCTTCTTGCTTCTGTTGTTTGCAGTGAGAAAATCTGCTGCAATCCTGATTCTATTTCTCTGAACATAAAGTGCCTCTCCTCCGGCTTCCAGCTGCTTTGAAGATTTTCTAAGAAGAAATCTTAAAGTCATTGGTTTTGAGCAATTTGATTATGAGATACCCTTGTGCAGTTTTCTTCATATTTCTTGTGCAAGTGGTTTGGAGATACATTTGTGGGGTTATATTTTGCATCACACTTGGGAACTTTTCTATTGTCATGTCTTTATGATTTTTTTTCTGTTTTTATATCTCTCTTTTTCTCCTCTGAAGACTCTTTATACATATATTAGGATGCCTGAAGTCTCATTCTTCACTGATGCTCTGTTGTTTGTTTGTTTGTTTTAGTCTGTTTTTTTCATTTAGGTAATTATTATTGATACCTCTTCAGGTTCACCAACATTTTCTTCTGCAATATCTGAGCTGCTGATAATCCCACTCAGGTTATTCCTGGCCTCAGACACTGTAGTTGTCATCTCTAAAAACTTGTGTCTCTTTAAAAATATCCTGCATTATCTTCTTACCATGCCCAGTGTTCCCTTTAGCTTTTTGTAGCACATGGAATACAGTCATAACTGTCTCAGTGTCCTAGTCTACTAACGCTACTTAGTCTGTGTTGGGTTTGGGTTGGCTTTGTTTGATTGCATGCTCATGCTTGATCAGATGCCAGGCACTGTGAATTTCACTTTGTTGTGTGCTTATTTATGCATTCCTATACATAGTCTTGAGCTTTGTTCTGGGATGCAGTTCAGTCACTTGGGAACAGTTTGACCCTTTGGTGGGGATTGCTTGTAAGATTTGTTAGGCAGGATCAGAGCCCTGTTTAGTCTGAAAGAAAGTATTCCCCACTACTGAGGCAGGGCCATTCTGTGTATTATACCCCATGCCCTGTGAGTTATGAGACTTGCCAGATAGCTGGTGGACGGAGGCACTATTTCTGGCCCTGTATGGACACCAGGCACTGTTCTCTGTAATCCTATCGGCCGAGTCTCTCCCCACCTCGGGTGGTCTCTGCACACACATTCACTCATTGTGTCTGCTGAGCCATGTGCAGCCCCCTGCAGGCACTCCAGGCCCTCCCTCCCTGAGCTGTCTCTCCTCTCCATGTTCTGCCCTGAGCTCTCCAGTGGCCTCAGTCTCCCGGACTCTCAGTTGGATTTCACCAACTCAGAACAATATCAGGAAGGGAGCCCGCCAGCCCCTGCTTTGCAATCCTGAGGTTTTTGCCCTGTTCATCCATTCCCCTTCTCACAAGGACCGCTTGCCCCATGTCTGGAAAACCATTCTCATGTACTTCGGTGTGTTCCATTATTTCGTCTTCCATCCATCTTGGGTGGCAGCAGAACTTTCTTCAGCCTGTGTGTTTAGCAACTATATTCCTAGCCTGCCCCCTTCCTCCCATCATGGGGAGAAACATAACCCGGATCCCACGTAACATTCTGGACCTCGGAGCCTCTGCCCAGGGTGTCCACCTCGCTTGGGTTCTCCTCCATCTCCCAAGGGCTATACAGTGCATGCACCTCCTTTCCTCCAAGGCAAGCCTGATGCCAGAGTCAGAAAGCCAAACACGTGCAGACTGACCAAGCTCCTTCCCGCCTGCCACCGCGCTCTGGTTCTTCCAGGTGGCCTGTGCCCGGGCCTTCCATGGGAGGTAAATGGAGCCCGTCTGTCATCCCCGTGTTGGGTCTGCATGCAGGTGGCCGGTCTGGTTACAGGGCTGGCTTTCTCCAGACATCCATCCCAACCCCCGGACCCTGGAAAACCTCCATCCCCAGAAGGAAGAGAGCGAGGGAGGTTGCTCCAGCCTGAGGCCTGTCCAGTGCGGCATCTCCTGCGGCCAACAGTCCAGTGGGGAGCCTGCCCACAGACCCCCAGAGTCCCCCAGGGGTCCTCCTCAGCAGGAGGCTCTGGAAGCTGATTGGAAATGCATTAAGACTTGGCTTCCGGCCGCCTGGCGGGAGACGCAGGGTGACTAATGCACCCTCTCGGACCCCCTGCACCCTTCTCTCTTTGGCAGTGCTGCCCACGCCTCCTTCTTGCTCCTGACTTCCTGCCAGTACTTCTCCCCTCCCGTGGAGGTTCCGCCTGGCCCCGCTGGGTCTCCCAATCACCAAATCAATCAGGCAGGGCAGCGTGCAGACAGGCCATGCAGGGGGCAGGGAGGCGATTGGGAAGCTAAACAGAGGCCACTGCCAGCCCCATCGCCTCCCCCATCCGTCACCCATGTCACCGAGCACACAGAACGTCCTCTCCGGTGAGGCAGGAGCCCCGCCCACCTGCCCATCTGCCCACAGGTGGGAGAAGGGAACAGATGGCGGAGAGGAACCTGGAGCGCCTGCTCAGGGCCACCTTTGCATTCCTCGGCAGGCCCAGGTTAGGGATGAAGGCGCTGAGGCTCCGGGGGCCAGAGGCCTTCATGCCCGAGGCCATCCAGGTGGGAAGGGGCTTGGCTGCGGCCAAGCCTGAGCTGAGAGCCCAGGGATAGATGAATAACAGCCGATAGATTGCGGGGTGTTGGGGCAAGAGGGGACCTGAGCCCCAAATAGTGCGGCTCGGTGTCACGGCCGTCTCCAGGACGCTGCGTGGGCAGAGTGATGGGGCTGAGCGAGCCGTTCCAGTGCACGGGGAGCTGGAGCTGGAGGTGGGGATGAGGGAAGCTGGTCTGGGGCTGCCTCTGTGTGTGTGTGTGTGTGTGTGTGTGTGTGTGTGTGTGTGTGTGTGTCACAGCTCTGCCCAGCTCTCTGTCGTTCAACAACTCTCCTGGCCGAGGTCCCCTGAGGGCACAGGTTGCATCTGGTTTGCTGCTGCCCAGCCCAGGGCTGGAGCCTGCAAATATTTAATAAATGCTTGGAGGGAGAGCAGAGACTCACCAAAAACTGGACAGAAAAGGATGCCTTGTACCAGCGTGCCAGGCACACCTCCTCCTGGGGTCTGGATCTGTACCCTCTGTAAGGCTGCCAGTTCCTGCCGACACCAGACCCCCATCCTGTCCCTCAAATTCTACAGCCCTTAGCACCTTGCTTGGCCTCCCCACAGACAGTCTGCTGCACACCAAGCTCAGGACTCCAGCTATGAACTGTGATCATTCTCAGTTTACTAACGAGGAGAACAGAGAAGTTAAGGCAGTTGCTCGAGGTTACACAGCCATTTGCTTTTGGAGAGAGAGCTGAGCCCTCTAACATTGGGTCTCGCTGTCAACATGGTGACTCAGAGCGATGGTGACCAGCCATCCTGGTTTGCCTAGGAATGGGGACTTTCATTGTGGAAACCAGGACAGTCCCAGGCAAAGCGGGGTGGTTGGCCGCCCTTTCAGAGGCCAGCTGGGCTTCAGAAGGGATTTTTGGAGCTGAGCGTGGTAGCACACGCCTTTTATCCCAGTACCTGGGAGGCTGAGAGAAAAGATTTGAAGCCAGTCTCAGCAACTTGGCAAGACTGTCAGCAATTTAGTGAAAATTTAGTGAAACCCTGTTTAAGAGAGAGAGAGAGAAAGAGAGAGAGAGAGAGAGAGAGAGAGAGAGAGAGAGAGAGAGAGAGAGAGAAAGAAAGAAAGAAAAGGTAAACTTCCCCTGGGTTCAATCCCCAGTACCAAATTAAAAAAAGAAAAGAAGGCTTTGGGGTTCATTGGGAAAGGGTGAAAAACTGCTCCAAAGTTTTACACACCTGTTTACTTTTTTTTTTTTTTTAGTGTGTGTGGTAGTGGGATTGAACCCAGGGGTGCTCTACTACTAAGCTACATCCTCAGACCTTTTTACTTTTTTTTAAATTTTGAGACAGTCTCCCTAAGTTGCCCAGGCTGGCCTTGAACCTGTGAACCTCCTGTCTCAGTCTCCCAAGTACTGGGATTACAGGTGTACACCACTGTGCCTGGTCTGTTTTTATCTTTAAAAGTGAGTGGGGCAGGTTGGAGCTGTTTTCAGAGTCAGGCCTTCCCTGGGCCCCCTTCCTACCCCTTCAGTGTGCAGGGCAGACATTGTTCTGGGGATGTGGGGAGCCTGAAGTCCCTGATCTCCCATCGGCTCCTTGTCCTGATACCCAGTCACCTCCTATGAAAGGTGCCTGAGGAGGGGACACACTGTCCAGCCCCAGCTGTCCACTCACCTCTGTGGCCGAGCAGCCACCCAGAAGAGAGTTCAGTAAATGTCGTCTCTGAATCCGTTGGGAAGGTGGCAGAGGGGCGCAAGACCTGGCACACCCCTGGGCCAGGAATCCTGCTCCCCGAGGCGGGGCAGGCTGCAGCATGGAGCGGGACCCCCCTCTTCTGTGACTCAGCCATGCCACCTGCCCTCACAGAGTCCCAGGGCCCCCAAGATGCCAGGCCGTGCACCAACAGCAGCTGGTGGTCTCCCTGATAGCCCCAGGCCCCTTCCGGCTCCCACTGGCCATCGGGTCCCCTGGAGCATCCCAGTGGCACAGAGCACAGCTGTGGAGCCCCCCAGCCAGGCCGCTCCGCCTGCTCCGCCCATCCCTGCAGTCCCCGGGGGGAAGAGCCAGGGAGGGGGCATGTCACTATATCCAGAGGGGGCTCCAGGCGAGTTGAACCCCATGAACCCCACCGTCACACCAGAGCCTAATGTCTCCACCCTCCCCTCTGAGACCCTGGGTGGTCGCAGCAGCCATGCCTACTCCTCACTAAACCCCAGGGCCTGGCGCCTAATAAATGCCCGTGCGCTGGGCATACTGAGCCCTGAATCAGGAACCCGGGTGTGAGTTTCAGCTCCCTGCCTCACACTAGGACCCGGGCCAGGCCACCCCTGCAGAACTCCTCCTGTGGCATGTCCAGATCCCTCCTCGGCCTTCTTGTGAAGGGCAGTGACCGGCTATGCTTGTATCTGCAGAGAAGAGGTAGGGGGCTCACCCACTCACCAAAAGTGACTTCTGTGCTGAGGACTCGCACGTGTCCCAGCTGCTGTGCTGTGGGGGAAGTCACTTCTGTTATGGTTGTAAGGGCGTTGGGGACTCTTTTACTCGATTCAAATGAAATAAATTGAATCGGGAAAATAAAACTAAAGATGGCTTGGTTGTAGCATTAACAAAAACCTTTATTACAAAGTCAGTAGGAGAGCTGGGCGTGGTGGCGCACGCTTATAATCCCAGCATTCCTGAGACCGGAGGATCCGGGTTCGCGGCCAGCCTCAGCTACCTAGTGAGGCACTCCGCAACTTAGTGAGACTCAGTTTCAAAATAAAAAATAAAAAATAGGGCTGGGGGTATAGCTCGGAGGTAGAATGCCCCTGAGTTCAGTCTCCAGTATGCAAAAAAACAAACAAACAAAAAAAACAAAGTCAGTGGGAAATAGAAAGGGAAGAGAAGGAAAAGGACCATGCCTGGCAGACACGCTGGAGAGCCCGAAAGTGGAACTCTGCCCCCCTTCCCAACCCCTGTCTTTAAACACAGTCTTCATATTGGCATGTTCTTGTCAGCATTATCAAAGCAATGGGCTAGTAACGTATTCCTTAGCCAGGCGGTGCCTCTGGACAGTGCGCTTACTAAGTGCAGGGGTCAATGATCTACTTGCTTTTACCTCTATTGTCTTGGGCTGTATTGGTTGCTCATCAACTATGGGGGCTTTGAAGCAGCACATGGAGTTTACCTTTCCGGGTCCCAAACAATAGGAGGGAAATAGAGGCACAAATTACAGCCAGTGTAGCTGTGTGTGATCTCTAAGAGCAAGGCATAAGGCTCTTGCTGTCTTTACAGCTCTGAAGTGAGCCAGGCAGGGTCACTGTGATCTTAGGGTTTTCAATTGTCTCTTCATATATTTTTTTCAGTACTGGGGATTGAACTCAGGGGCATTCTACCTCCGAGCTATACCCCCAGCCCTATTTTTATTCTTTATTTTGAAACAGGGTCTCCCTAAGTTCCGGAGTGCCTTACTAAGTAGCTGAGGCTGGCCGTGAACCCGGGTCCTCAGGTCTCAGCCTCCCAAATACTGGGATTACAAGTGTGCACCACCACGCCCAGCTGTCTCTACATATTTTAAAGGTTCTACTACGGGTAAACATTAGGACAAAGGGCAGAGAGGGGAGCTCGGCAGTGTAACAGCTGCCGCCCCTCCCAGCCTGAGTGCCTGTGTAGCACCCAGACTCTGACTGCTTTTTTTTTACATTTTGGAAATTAATACCAGAGCACTTTTAATACCGGCACGACGTCATGGCCCGAGCCTAGGCAGGCTCTGTTGTGTGACGGGAGGATGGCAGTTAGAGAAAGTTACAACAAGCCTCCGGCCGCAGGTGGCTGTGTGCTCCTAAGTGGCGAGCGAGTTGGCCCAGTTCACTGTGACCTCCCTGTCTTGAGCCATGACTCTGCTTCCTTTAGCTCTGCGGGTTGTCCTAGGCTGCCCGTCGAATCCCCTGGGACCTCGTGGGTGGCAGGAGCACCCGAGACAGGGAAGCAGGAGGCTGAGGTCCCGGCCGGACTCGGAGATGCAGGGAGCAAGACAGTTCATTTCTTGGAGCCTGGATTTCTCTGTTGCACGCACGGGGCAGGCAGGAGAATGCAGTGTGCTGGTGATGGTTGGGGACACACAAGCTGGGCTGCGGGGAGAGGTCGCTGTCCAGCGCTTGTCTCCCGTGCACACACTCAGCACCCCCAAAAATAAGTTAAAGAAATAGGCACAAACTGTGCAAAGCTGCATAAATGCCAGTGATTACTGTGTTCGAATGGTCATCTTGTATTCTCTCTCCACATCTTCCTTTTTTGTTTTTTTGTTTTTTTACTAAATGTAGTCATTTCCTTCACCTCTTTTCCCAAATGCATATTCTTTCTGGAGTTGTCATAAAATCAGGCTCCGGTGTGTCCCTGTTCTTATAAAGCAGTTTTCTTAGAACCAGAACATGACACCCTAGGGTGAATCTACCACCTCCTCGAATCCAGCCCTGATACACTCATTAATATGGTCAGATCTTGCCTGCGTAATGCTGAACCTTTGCCTACTTGGACTGGCAGTCTGTTGCCTGAGTGCCGCTGTTTGGCCACATCTCTCCTCTGGAATTTGTGCACCTGATATTTTTGAACCTTAGCACAGATGTGTCAAGGACTGAGAAGGGTGTGAAACGTTCCCCTGCTTGCAGGTCAGCCTGCCACCGGTCACAGATGCCGATGGAGGCCTGGAGGCTTCTGCCGTGGATCAAGGGACTTGTTATCACATCACCCAGGCTAGCAGCAGAGTTTCTGTTAACTGCTCCACGAATCCCCTGGCGGGTCTGCAGAACACCCGGGTAGTTTGTGCACACAGTGGATTTAGTAATACCCAGGGAGCCTCAAGCTTAGGAAACCCCAGTGTGTGTGTGTGTGTGTGTGTGTGTGTGTGTGTGTGTGTGTGTGTGTGTAGTGGTACTGGAGATGGAACCCAGGGGCATTCTACCTCTGAGCTACACCTCCAGCCCTATTTCATTCTTTTATTTTGAAACAAGGTCTCACTAAGTTGCAGATGGTCTCACTAAGTAGCTGAGGCTAGCCGTGAACCTGCAATCCTCCCGTCTCAGCCTTCCAAGTACTGGTGTGTTAACAAGTGTGCACCACCACGCCCAGTTTGGGATTGAACCCAGGGGCATTCTACTTCCGGGCTATGCCCCCAGTTCTATTTTTTTTTTATTCTTTATTTTGAAATAGGGTCTCACTAAGTTGTGAAGGGCCTCACTAAGTAGCTGAGGTTGGCCATGAACCCGCAATCTTCCTGTCTCAGCCTCCCAAGTACTGGGATTATAAGTGTGCGTCACCATGCCTGGCTTGAAACCTCACTCTTTTAAAGGAGGCTGCTAGCAAACCCACCTGCTCTTTGCCTCAGACAGAGAGAGATCTTCCTTGTTATCCTGGTCAAGAAACAAATGTGCTGCCTGCCTCCAAGGGGACACCAGCTCTTTCTTCAAGACTGTTGACTGTGCAAATATCTCTGAAAAGATAGACTGGAATAGAGGCTGCGGATGCTTCTGCTTAAAAGGAATGCAAATGTGAGAGACCTGTGGAGAGTTATCTCCCAATAATTTATTTATATGCGTCTTTCAAAAATGCAGCAACACAAATCAGAGCTTGCAGCTCGGCCTGGCTGCTCCTGAGCTGTGTTACCCAGGGCAAACCCCTGAACCTCTCTGATGCTCAGTATCTAACAGCTCATAGAGGAAAGCGTGATTCCTATCTTCCAGAAATGCCCCTTGAAGCCATGTCCCTGAAGCCTTCCCACCCTGCCTGGGTAGAGTGGCTGGAGCAGGACCCGAGCTTCCTGATCTCCGGGGGCCAGAGGAGATAATAAGCCTGGAGCGCCTGGAACATTCCAGCGTGTGGCAAATGCTCTGCAAAGTCATCCCACTGCCACACTGGCAGTGGCGTCGATGGCACAGGAGAGTTGCTGCAGCCTGGTGAGGGAAGTGGGCTCCCCAGCCGCTCCCTGGAGTGAGCTGATTAGGAAGAGCGAGGCCGGGGTACGGCGAGGGGAGCTGGCTTTGCAGGACCCGGGTCTCCCGTGTGGGGAGCACAGCCCTTCTTGGGTGGAAAGGTGAGGGAGCTTGGAGCTGGGCCTCCCAAGACCGGCTTTGTGGTCTTGGCAGTGCCACTCACATGTCATTCCGGGGTGACAAACGTCCTCTTTCATCTCCAGGCAGCAGCAGTTCAGCGTAGAGCCTGGGAGAGGACTGAGATGCAGAGTTGGAAAGACCTGCAGGTTTTCCATCCTGGGTTTTGCCTTCGAGACCCTGCGGGTCAGGTACCTCCGGAGGCTTGGCCCACAGTCTGCAAAGTGGGATCATGACCCTCCCCCCTGGGATTGTCATGAGGGTGAGACAAGGCCATGCACGTGCAGAGCTGGGCTGCTCAGCCTGTCATGATGTCGTGTATGTTTCTGTTTCCTGAGCTGCAAAATGAGGATTGTGGGAAGAACCGTCAGACCCGTAACTGCATGGGGAAGTGGAAAAACTTCTGGAACCCAGGCCAGAAAATCCTAGTGCAAGTCCTCTTCAGCCTCTTCCTGGTTGTGTGTGATTTGGGCTAGTCACGTGACTTCCCTGCGCCTCACCTGCCAACGGCTCCAGCTTATCACACCTCCTTCTGTGCTGTTTGGGGCCCGATGGGAGCTCAGGGCCCTCCCAGCTCCGAGGTTGTTAGTCACAGGGCTGCTGGCCTTAAAGAATGCTTGTAAAGTCAGGCATGGTGGTGTGCATTGGTAATCCCAGTACTTGGGAGCCTAAGGCTAAGATCACAGGTTCGAGGCCAGCCTCAATAACTTAGCAAGACCCTGTTTCAAAATAAAAAAATAAAAGGACTGTGGGGTGTGTGGAGCTTGGCGGTAGAACACCTCTGGTTTTAATGCCCAGTACCAAAAAAAAAAAAAAAAAAATGCCCATAATCAGGGTCATAGCAAGAGGTAACTCATACTGGGTGCTGGATGCGACAGAGGGCCATGTGGACAGGGCACTCAGAGAGACTGGAAACTGAACCCCACAGTACGTAGAGGTGGGGCTTTTACCAGGTGATGGGCCCTGGGGACTCAGCCCTCGGGAATGGAGCAGTGGGATTTTTAAAAATTTTTTGTTTTGTTTTGTTTTTGGTACTGGGAGCTGAACTCAGGGGCACTCTACCTCTGGATATACCCCCAGCCCTAGTTTTTATTCTTTATTTTGAAACAGGGTCTCACTAAGTTGCAGAGGGCCTCACTAAGTAGCTGAGGCTGGCCATGAACCTGCAATCCTCCTATCTCAGCCTCCCAAGTACTGGGATTACAAGTATGCACCACCATGCCCAGCAGCAGTGTGTTTTAATGACACCCTCCCTTCTCCTGGCTCCCTGTGCCCCCCTCCTCCTTACTTTTAAACTCTTGTGAGTACTGGCCTATTTAAAATCGCGCCTTATCTGGCCTCCCAGAGGGTTTTAATAGCCTGCCTTCATGCAGGAGCCCTCTAAAAAGACTCTCATTTCTCACCTGTGCCAGGGAACATTTTCAAGCAATGCAGGGTGCATCAGAACAGCTTCTATTTGAAGTTAGCATGGAGATTTTCCCACGCAGCCAGACACCCCAGCGTGCTGTAGAGATGAACAAGAGGTGTTGGGAAAGGCTTCCAAGAATCTGTGCTCTTCATCAGGAAGCTTTGGGGATGAGATCCAGCAGCCGCCTGGGCTCAGCTCCTCTCACCATCCATCAGATAGATAGGAAGGGTGTCAGCGGGGAGCTGGAAGGACAGACCTCACAGAATTCTGAGTTTCAGCCCAGCCCGACCAGGCTACGGCCAGCGACTTCCATGTGACTCATGTGACCTGTGAGCCATCTCCAGTTCCCAGGCCCTGTCTCTGTGGTGTCCTCAGATAGATGTGACCGTATCCGTTTGCATATCTGAAGTGGGACTCCATAATGCCTGCCCCCCCCACCCCCGGTTTACTTTGAGCAGATGTGTTAATACCTGCAAACAACTTTTATAAATAGAATGAATGGCGGTAATGATGCGCTGTGACGTTTGTTGGGCTGTCACTCAAAGCCATGCTGCTCTCAGCACTAGAGTGGGAAGGACTCTTGCCATTCCTGACCCATAGAGGACAACCGAGGCCCGGGGTCTCTAGACTTGAGCCCCAGGGCACCTTCCTAGCCACTGTCTCGGCCAGGCTGGGATGCATGCAGCTCACTTTGGACATTCCACCCAAACTTCCAGTGCCTGTCCTCAGCATGCCGCGCCCCTCCCCTGCGAGGCAGGCTCAGGTCCTCCCCTGCCCAGAAGCCAGGTGCCTGCACGCTGCAAGCTAGGGCCCTTTCCTTCCCTCCCAGTGACTGGCGCTCTTCTGTAGAATTCCGGTGCACTTCTCACGTTCCCTCTGCTAGGGTGACATTTGTGTAGACGACTCCAACAGCTCTTCCGTGTCATCCCTGAGCGCAGGACCTGGGGCTGGTAACAACGTCGATTGTGCATTGAGATAAAGAAGGTGGGCTTGGGGTCGCAGGCCCGAGCTGAGCTGTCTCCCACACTCGCCCCCGGAGCCACTAGATCCTCAACTTCCAACTGGAACAGTAGCGGACCCCACTCACGCCGCACACCCAGAAGGAGCGCTGTGCTGGGTAAAGCGAGACGGGGCGCGGCGTCCAGCGCAGGCGCAGAAGGGTGAGGTGGTTCGCGCAGGTGTTTTATAATCTCCGCACTCTCTCCTACTGCAGGCTGGGGGATTCTCGAAGATCAGACACAGCCACAGAGCAGAGTCCTCTCGAGCTGTCTCTCCACCTGCCTTACCACCCACTGGGTCTTCTCGAAGTCCCCAGGCCCCCGCTTCCTGCCTGAGCGAGGAGCCCGGAACTCCATCTGCACCCTTGGGCCAGAGGCCTCTCCCCTCCACCCATGCCCAGCGGCAGGGAATGTGCCCATGTCACAACTCCAGCAGTCACAGCTGTCAGAGCAGGAGTGACCCCATCTGCCACATCGGACACCCGGGAGTCCAGGTTGGGGCAGAGAGCTCCCAGTTCCCTCCCCCGATACTCCCGGCTCGTGTCCCTCACCCGCTGTACACTCGCTTCAGGCTCGTGATTTGGAACAATATTAAACTCATAAATCTTGAGCTTGAAAAACCTCTTTCCAGAATATGCACCATTTTTTCCCCCTTTGATATTGCAGATTGAACCCAGGGGCGTTCTACCTCTGAGCTACACCCCCAGCCCTTTTTTATTTTTTGTTTTGAGACAGGGTTTCACTAAGTTGCTAAGGCTGTCTCAAACCTGCCATCCTCCTGTCTCAACCTCTCAAGAACTGGGTTTATAGGTGTGTCCTACCACACCCAGCTTCTTGCGCCATCTTTGTGTGGGGGGGGGTACTGGGGATTGAACTCAGAAGCATTCTACCTTCAAGCTACACCGCCAGCCTGCTTTTTAAAATTTCTTATTTGGAAACAGGGTCTCACTAGGTTGATGAATCTCACTATTTGCTGAGGCTGTCCTCGAACCCGCAAGCCTCCTGTCTCAGCCTCCCAAGTGCAGGGACTAGAGGCTCTTGCCACCATGCTCAGCTATGCATGCACCATCTTAAAGTAGTAAAAATAAGGATACTGCAACCACTACCAACCACTGCTACCAATACCAATACCAATACTAAAAAACACAATAGCGTATGCAATTACTACCTACCTGTGCTGGGCTCTGCACTCAACACCACGTGCTGTGCATTGTGCTGAGATCCTTATGTGGTCCTTATAGCACCCAGCGAGGGAGGTGTTCTTATGATTCCCCTTTTACAGCTGACAGAGGTGAGGCTCAGAGAGGGTGAGGGGTTCGTCCACAGCCACACAGTTCCTTGGCAGCCAGGTCGGACGTGGAATGCTGACACCCGTTCTCTGTCCCCCATGTTCTCTCTGCTGGGGATCGAGGTTCATATTCCATACAGCTGCAAGGGCACGAGTACTGTCACTGCTTGTGACAATTTCTGAGTTCCCTTAGGGAGCTGCGTGTTTACCTGTGTGAGAGATCTCAAGTGTGGCCGCCGGGAGCGCCTTCTGCCTCTGCTTGAGCTCCCGTGATGAACATCTGGCTGCAGAAGTCATGTGATTCCCCGGGGCCCGGTTTGGGCATGTGTGTGTGTGTGTGTGTAAAAGTGACTGCGTTTCTTTGAGTGGCACTCGTTAGCCACAGTGTCACCGCAGGGCAGAGGATGCTGTTGGGTGAGCAAGATAGAAAGAAAAGTGCCGCAGCGTAAACCCAGAGCGTTCTAGGGCTCAAGGGAACGGCTATTCTAGCCCTTCTTCTCAGCCACCACACTCCACCTTAAGGAGGAGTTGAGCAAACCCCCTGAGGCTCGGTCCTCTGCCCTCCAGCTCCCTCAGAGGTGAGAGCCCTGCAGAGGCTTCCCCATCGCTTAGTGCTTCTCTCTGGCAGGTCACTCCATTCGTCTAGTCCCTACTGGCTGGCACGTAGCCCCACGGATGGGATGCTGTGGCGCAGACAGGTGGTTGGAGGCCAGCCTCAGCAACTTAGCGAGACCCTCAGCAACTTAGCAAGACCCTCTTTCAAAATAAAAAAAGAAAAAAGCTGGGGGTAGAACTTGGTGGTAAAATGTTCCTGGGTTTGGAAGGAAAGGATGGAGGAAAGGAGGGAGGAAAGGAGAAAGGAAGTGGGGCTTGGAACAATGCTGCACACCTGTGGCTCTACCCTAGCTAGGGACAGGGGTGGAGCGTGAACTTGAACCTGCAACGGCTCCCCAGCCCTCCTCCCTGTGTCAGCCATAAACTGAGCACCAGCACCTGGAATCACCTCCACTTAAGCAAGCTGGCAAGCAAGCAGAAAGGACAGCCGCAGCACTGGGGTTTCTTCTTGTTTTAATCCTCTCCTCCCTGCCTGTTGCAAAAGCTGGCGTAGAGATCACAGTCCCCCGCGCATCTGTCCACATTGGTCACCTGCAGCCCCTGCGCTGCCTTTTTCTATTGGGAAGGAAGTATGTTCCACTTCCGCTTTACTAAGTCCCCCCTCCTGGCTCCCCCCCCAGCTGCTGTGATGCTCCTGTACTGGGGAGACTACTTCCTGCCCCAAGCAGCATCCTCAGTTGGAATTAGACCAAGGCTTTTCAACCAATGGCCGCAGTGCTCTCTTTACTCCTGGATTGGCAAGCACCCCCTTTCTTGGGGTGCTCCATGCCTCATTAGCCCTCAAGTACCATAAATACTCCCGAGAAGAGTGTAATCAACAGTCAGGTTTCCGATGGAGCGTAAGACTGGCTTTCAAGAGAGTATTTGTTGAATATCTACTATGTTCAGAACCATGTAGGATAAAAGAGATGCGTGGTCCCTCCCTGTCCAGCATCATGCAAGGGGTCGTGTCAGTGCCCCCAACAAATAGGACCTTGACCACCCAAAGCTAAAATCTTCACCTGATGCTGGAAAAACACCCAGGAGGTGGATGGGAAGGGATCCTCCGGTGAGCAGAGACCAGAGACGTCCTGGTGCAGCGTTGATTTGCAGCTGCAGAACAGGATCTTGCTCCTCTTGCTCCTGCTCCAAGTTCTCCCCCTGGCCAAGCCCTCAGGAGCACAGGGTGAAAGAGATTAAGAAGTTATCTCTTGACAGGCGTGGTGGCACACGCTTGTAATCCCAGTACTTGGGAGGCTGAGACAGGAGGATTGCGAGTTTGCAGCCAGCCTCAGCTACTTTGTGAGGCTCTCCACAACTTAGTAAGACCGTTTCAAAATAAAGAATAAAAAATAGGGCTGGAGTTGTAGCTCGGAGGTAGAACGCCCCTGGGTTCAATCTCCAGTGCTTGGGGGGAAAAAAAAGTTATCTCTTAGCCAGATGTGGCACATGCCTGCAATCCCAGTATTTGGGAGGCTGAGACATGAGAACCACAAGTTTGAGGCCAGCCTCAGCAACCTAGCAATAATCAGAAATCTGGCAAGACCCTGTTTCAAAAACAAAAGGCAAGCCAGGCGTGGTGGCGCACGCTTGTAATCCCAGCATTCGGGAGGCTGAGACCAGAGGATCCAGGTTTGCGGCCGGCCTCAGCTACTTAGTGAGGCCCTCCGTAACTTAGTGAGACTCGGTTTCAAAATAAAGAATAAAAAATAGGGCTGGGGGTATAGCTCGGAGGTAGAATGCCCCTAAGTTCAATCCCCAGTACCGCAAAAAAAAAAAAAAAAGGCAAATTTTTCTGGAGATGGAGCTCGGATGTAGAATGCCCCTCCCCTACCACACACACACAAGTGACCTCTTTAAAGATTCTCCCCGCTGAGGAACAGGGTGGTGGCACCCTTGGGGGAGAACTGAAGTCTCTTCTCATCCTTCATCTTCTGGGGGAGGCCTGGTTTATCCCAGTGGGCTCCCTCTCTCTCCCCATCAGGCAGGACCGGGACCTCACTGCCTGAACAGCAACTTCCCTAGCTTCCGACCCAGTGGCATGGGTCACATGTGCTGAGCTGACTTGGGCCAGCAAGTGGCGGCCACCTCTGGCCTCCTCTTCCTGCTCCTGCGGGTGTTCCTGAGGATTCCTTAGGATCAGGCATGCAGCGGGCCCCCTGGAAGCTGCCCCGTTGCGTGGACCAGCTGGCATTTTAAAAGCTCTCCTGTGGACTCTGGTGCACACCTCCAGTGGAGTTGCTTTAAGCCATGGTGAAAATGATTTTGCAGTCCGGGGGTCGGGGGGGAGGATTAGTAGAAACCCATCCAAGGGAGACGGCCACCCTCTGCACTCCAGGATGGGCGTGCCCCCTGCTGCAGAGTGACTTGATTTCAGTATCCTTTCTTTCTTTTGTTCTCTTCTTTCATCCAAAATAGAGATCGTGCGTTTCTTTATTCCTCTGGCTGCCAGCCTGCCCCCATACTCAGCTAAATGTTCAGTCCATGAACTAATGAATAATTAACCAACCAGACTTCCTGCCCTCCGCCCTCTGGCCCCGGGACTAGTCTACTCAGAGAAGGAGAGCCTGCTGTGGCAAGAGGGTGGGCTGGCGCAGGGATGCCCGTGGGTGCCAGGGGTGATACTGAGCCACTCTAAAAATGCTTTGTGATTCACTGGGTGAAAGGGTGCTAATTAATGACAGCCTTTGCCAGCTATTCCCCAAGGGACATCTTTAAAACTTTCCTGTTGTCTTGGGTTTGCTCAACTGATGGCACCTGGTGAAACCAGCAGGAATCTCTCTCCTCGAAAAGGGGTGGCCCAGCCCTCCACCTGCAGGAAGCCAGGACCGCCTACCGGAGCTCAGGTGTAGCCGGGAGGCCAAGTTATCGAAACTGGGCTTGGCTATTTTTCCTTGAGCTTCTCAGCTGCATCGTTTTAAAAAGCTGTAGCTTGGAGGTTGGGAGTGGGGTGCTCCTCTGGGGCCCTCTGAGTTTTCACAGTGGATCATGGGCTGCACCATGAAGGACAGGTCCCAGAAGCCTGGACCACCACCATCAGCATTTCTGTACCTCTGGGGCTAATGTTTCCTTCATCGTTGATAATCAAAGATGATATGCTCAGGAGAGACAGCATTTTCTCCTGCTGCGTTACGCTAGGTTACTATGGCAACAGATTCCAAAGGAGTGAATTTGCTTTCTCCTCTGCATTCTGTAATGCGCTCAGGTTGTCCAAAAATACCCTAATTTCCCTGGGTCCTTCTGTGGGTCTGGCCGTGTTGGACGGCAGATAGAGCCACCTCCTCTGCCATGCAGATACTGTCTTAGGTAACTCAATTCACGGCAATCAACTGAGCATACACTTTAATGTTTAATGTGAAATGCTCTTCCTCATTGGGATTCAAGAGGAATTAGACTCAGTAGATATCCTTTTTTTTTTTTTTTTTTTTTTTTTTTTTTTTTTTTTTTTGCGGTACTGGGGATTGAACTCAGGGGCATTCTACCTCCGAGCTATACCCGCAGCCCTATTTTTTATTCTTTATTTTTGAAACAGGGTCTCACTAAGTTGCGGAGTGCCTCACTAGGTAGCTGAGGCTGGCCTCAAACCCGGATCCTCCAGTCTCAGCCTCCCAAATGCTGGGATTACAAGCATTCACCACCGCGCCCAGCTTCAGCAGGTATCTTTAACAAGTTCACAGCCCCTGAGAAGGATAGATACAAGTACCTAGTAATGCAGATGCACAGCAACTAGGGCTAACATATGTAGTGTACCAAAATGAAGGTAGTATCATGTGATGCAATATAACACTTGATCAGTTGTAGAAGTAAATTAGGGTGAGGCTCACACAGAGAGAAAGCTGCAAATTCAGCCTGACAAGGGAGAGGACTCGGAAGACCTGGAGTTTGGTTCCTGAGCCATTCCTTAGGAGCTGTGCAAGCTCAGAGAAGTGCCTACACCTCTCTGAGCCCGAGACCCTCACCTCATGCTGGGGTGTTGTGAGGTGAATACATGATCAGCACCCAGGCCCAGAGCAGCTTCTACTGAGGAGGTACTGGCCCTCAGATGCTCAGGAAAGGCTCTGGAGGGATGACATCATGGTCCTCGGTGAGGGCCCACAGGCAGGGGAGGGGCAAGCTTTCAACAAGGCGGTGTGTGAGAGGCCAGTGTGACCGGCAACAGAGACTAGACATGAACTCGGCACCCCAGGGCTCTGGGTGGGACCCCTCTGGGGTCGCTGCTAAACGGGTCTCGGGATGGTTAAATGCTCCTCAAGCAGGTCCCAGAGTCACTGCGTGTGATCACACTGGGGTGCGGCTGTGGGATTCCCTTGTCCCCACTGGCTTAGCCGCTCTTGGGCGGAGGGATGAAAGTCTGTCCACTGCGAGGCTGGTGCACAGAGCAGACTGTTGGGTGTTTCCAGAGAGGATGGGGTCTATGTGTCTCAGCAGCTCCGGAGCTGAGCTGTAAGTGCCCAGAGCTCAGGGGAGGGAGCACCTGCGCCCCAGCCCCCCATCTCCGTGCCGTCCATGTGTGCCTCAGTTTCCCTTGCCTGGAAAACAAGGATGGTGTTAGCACCCACCTGACTGATAAGAAAGCATCGTGGTGCTGTAAGGTGCCCAGTACACACTGGGCCTGGCGCAGGTGCTCAGTAAATACTGCTTTGTTTTTATTGCACGCATGTTGTTGTAACTCTCCAGCCGGGAAATCAGCTGAGAGGGGCAGGTTTTGATATTTGGTGGCAAATTTTGCTGTCAGCTACAGCCTCTGCAGGAGAAGAACACAGGGAGGGTTAGTGGCTGTTTTCAAACCTGAGTTTATTAGCATTTCTTCCAGCACCTTCCAGAGGCCTCGGGGGATGAAATTAATAGAGCAGGATAGCGTCCCGCTTCCACTGAATCTTTATACCCAGAGCCTTGCTCCAGGAACCTGAGCTGCTTTTGTCTGCAGCTCCCGTTCCACCCTGGACCTCCATACCTGTGTAGCAGGAGCCAGGCCAGGAGCCTGTGAGGTGCTCCCGGGCCCGCACCCTTTGTTTCTGTGCTGTGAGGGTGCTGGGGCTGTCCTTCATGGTTAACTGTAGGTGCTCGGCGTCTTAGAGTCTGCACCTGGTTGTCACTGTTTAAATGCAGGCTTGCCCACTTGAGT
>PVLC010007376.1:31703-63816 GCA_004027655.1 Graphiurus murinus | reverse complement strand
TTTTTTTTTTTTTTTTTTTTTATTTTTTTTTTTTTTTTTTTTTTTATTTTTTTTTTTTTTTTTTTTTTTTTTTTTTTTTTTTTTTTTTTTTTCGGTACTGGGGATTGAACTCAGGGGCATTCTACCTCTGAGCTATACCCTCAGCCCTATTTTTTATTCTTTATTTTGAAACTGAGTCTCATTAAGTTGCGGAGTGCCTCACTAGGTAGCTGAGACTGGCCATAAACCCCGATCCTCCGGTCTCAACCTCCCGAATGCTGGGGTTACAAGCGTGCACCACCACGCCCAGCTTACAGCATATATTATAATTTTCAATGAAATCTTCTTTGTTTACTAATTTGCTTATGGTCCTGGTTATAGTTTGTATCCGGAATGACTCCTAAAGACCCACATGTTAAAGGCTTGGTCCTCAGCTTGGTTTTACCAGGAGATGGTGGAACCTTGAAGAAGTGGGTCTGCTGGAAGGTCTTCAAGCCAATGGAGGCCCTAGAAGGAGCTGCAGGTCTCCAGGCTCTTCTTTCTCTCCTCTTTGCTTCCTGACTAGGAGTTGTACAAATCTGTTTTTCCACATATTTCCATCAAGATACGCTGCTTCAGGCCCAAAGCAATAGGGTCACTGGACCATGGACTGCAATCTTCAAAATGATCACCCCAAATAAAACTTTTATCTTTATAAGTTAACTATCTTAGGTATTTGTTATAGTGATAGAAAGCTGACCAATACAAATTATCTTCTCTATTATTTACTGACACCCAAAATGTCAGGGAACTTACAGCTTTTGTTCTCTGCTATAGTCTTTTCCTAGACTGCAGGGCAGTATCTGACACACTGTAGGCACATAATAATTATTGAATGCATAATTGATGGACTGCCTTAATGAGATAACCCACAAATTATTGTGAAAAGACAACTAGAAAAGTGTTAATATTGCCTTGAAGCCAGACATTTCTCCTCACATAGGAGATTAAAATATGGATGACATTAGCCAGAGAGATAAGGGTTGTAGTACATTAATACTACCATGTATGTGATATATCAAATATGTAGAGAAAAATGAAAATTTATGTGCATTAGAAAATGACAGAGACAAAAGAATGATCACTGATAAGTTTGGGGAAGTTTGTTGAAACTGAGTCAGAAAATTCTAAAGGATTTGAATTTTAGCTTTCAGAGAAATGAGGAATCACTGAGTGTTTTTAAGTAGCAGGCTGGTATGATCAAGTTTTTGTTTTGTTAGAATGACTTCAGTCAGTATGTGTATGTGCACACAGATGTGTATTGTAAGAGGGACAAATGAAGTAGAGACACGTGTAGCAGGACATGAATCATTTAGAAATAACCCACGAGGGTCTATCAAGACAGCATGAAGCATAATTCACTTCACAATAATGTGAAATCTGAAGCAGTCGAATGTTTATATATACATGTGCACTAAGGCATATGTGTGCATATGATAATTAAGCCAACACAATCCAGAGAATTCAGAATCCTGGTGCCTGCTACCCTATGGACACCACTGATAACAGAACACTGTCCTTTCAAAGAAATCCCAACATACAGAAGTAGTCTTCTTGCCTCTTGGTGGAATAAATGGGAGCCAATCAGTGAATAAAAAAATGCATAGTCATACCAGATGCACTTTCATCTGTACCATAGAAAGCATCCATGGTTTACCTGAGTTTGTCTGAGAGCACAGTCAAGACAAACACTAAACAAGGGATCCCATCAAGTGTTCTAAATGTACAGCAAAACCAATAGTTGACTTCCAGCTGAGTTCCATTAGTAATAAACAAAGCAAATGTTTTTCTTCCAAGGGAAACACAAGAAAAAGAAAATATAACAAATCTGATGTCAGTAGGAAAAGCCATCTGGTCACGTTTACATATGAATTAAATTTTGGAGTTTACACCAACTCATTTATACAATATTGAGTGTCTCGTTGGCAATGCTAAAAAAAATTATGCACCTCTCCAAAGAGCAATTTCACTTTGTCTCTTGATATCACTTCTGTGCAGATTATAAACAGTGGTGGGATTGGGAAAGTGTCCCTACTTCATTCCAATCCAAACACAGACCATGTTATAATAGCCTTGAATAATAATGGATTAAACTTCATTAGCAAGGCACCCTAATTCTACAGGCAGTGACTAAAGGAAAAAAAAAGTCTTTAAGTATTTCCAGATAGTAAACTTAAATTAACCCTAATCTTTGACAAGCAATGATTTATATGTTTTCTCAAATGTATTTGTAGCCCTAGAAAGGTTTGTGTTGGTCTCTTATGTTCTAAGAAAATAGGCAGTTCATCAACTTGCCTCCACTACCAGAATGCACATAAATCCGAGAAAGTAGAGACTTGGGGTAATGATGAATTATACTTACCCTCGCATAAAACTATCCTAAGTATTCAAATTTATTACATAGGTAGGGTTACTATATCTTCTTATGGTAGTATCTTGGACAACCAGAACTTTTAATCAACTTTGAAGTGTTTCAAATTCATAAAACAGACCAAACAATATAGAATTTGATGTCATAGTGCTAGAAAATATTAACTCTAGAAGCTATGTGTTTATCTCTAAAATATGCTTTATCAATTAGATTTTCAAGATAGAAATTAGTTTTGAAAAATCTGCTAGCTCTTAAGAATGTATAATAAACTAAATATAGAAGTTATTCAGTCTTGGACGCTGACATGCCTATGAGCAATGAAATTCCGAAGTAGTTTTGCAAGAAGTTAAGCAACTAAAAGGAAAATGGCACATTTGCATCATCAATTTTGAACATATAGTGTGTCAAAATATCTTCTTTCTATTGATTGATCTACCGGCAGAATGATGCTCGCCACAATGATGCAGGTCCTTATAAGTCCATATGCCATTGACTAGGGAAAACACTACTCATCATACAGTACTCATCTGTTGTAACTGAGGTGATCTCATTTTCCCAAATGTGTACAGTGAAAATAGAAGAGTTTACTGTTAATTAGCAATTAAGCTGTTCAATTACATGTATTTTTACTTTCAGGTGAGGTTTTTTAAGACATTAGTTATAAGATCATCTTTACTGTAAAATACATTTATAAGAAAATTTATGAGATCTTTGAACTATTTTTCATGAAATTAGAGACATTGTTTGGTACAAGAAATATATGGAATGTAAATCCAGTCTATGCTTCACTTGGAATTTGTCAATATTATTTACAAAGACCTCTTGGAAATGCAATTCTGTATATGTCATGTTCTACCAAGTCCAGTGTTCTATTGGAAAGTGACATTACACATTATTGTCAAAGGGAAGGAAACATGTCATCTATATTATAATCTTTTTATTATTTTTAATTGGTGCACTGTAATCATATATCTTTGTTAGGTACAAGCTGAAAAAGGCATACCTGCACACATTTCTCATTTAACCCTTCCCCAGTTCCCGCCCCACTCCCACGCCCTCCCTCCTTCTTGAGTTCAGTTTAGAGATTGACTTTGATATGTTGGTGAAAGTACATCATATGCATTAGGGTGTCCCATCACCTTCCATTAAGTCAAATTCTTTGCTCACCTAAGGTTTCTCCTTCTTCATCTGGAGTCCCTATTATGTCCCACTTTCTCCCTATCTTCCACATATTAGGGAGAGCATACGATTTTTTTACTTTTTGTGACTGACTAATCTCACTTAATAAAATGTTTTCCAGTTCCATCCATTTCCCTGCAAAGAACATGATTTTATTCTTCTTTATGGCTGAGTAAAATTCCATTGTGTACATATCCCATAGTTTTGTAATCCATTCATCTGTTGATGGACATCTTGGCTGGTTCCATAGTTTGGCAATTGTAAACTGTGCAGCTATAAACATAGATACACATGCGTTGGTCTGATAGTTTGGTTTCCATTCTTTTGGGTAGATACCCAGAAGTGGTATTGCTGGATCATATGGTAGGTTCATTCCCATTCATATGAGGATCCTCCATACTGTTTTCCAAAGTGGTTGCACTAATTTGCAATCCCACCAACAATGTATTAGGGTTCCCACTTCTCCACACCCTTGCCAGCATTTGTTGTTGTTTGTGTTCTTGATGATTGCCATTCTGATTGGAGTTAGGTGAAATCTTAAGTTTTGATTTGCATCTCTCTGATTGCTAATGATGTAGAACATTCTCTCATACATTTATTGGCCATTTGTATTTCTTCTTTTGTGAAGTGTCTATTTAGATCCTTTGCCCATTTTGTTGATTGGGTTATTTGTTTTCTTAGCTGTGATTTTCTTGAGTTCTCTGTATATCCTATTATAATCTTAAAAAACTGAGATTTATCTAATAAATTGAGTTGAGATTTAATATATGTGGATTTCTTTATAAGTTTTATAATGCTAAATAAAGATAAGGAATAGTTGCCCTTTTTCTTGACTGGCTTGTTCTGTATAGTCATTGAAGAACTCAGTGTTTTCAATACTTCTCAACAGAGTTGGTTTTCTTTAATATGTGAGTATGTAGGTGTTGGAGCACATGTATGTAACCATTGCTTAGGACACTACTTCTCCCTTCTGGTGTGCATTTATCAAGGGGCCTCCACCAAAGGAACATTCTTAATCTCTTCTTTTACTCCCTACACACTTCACCCAATGAGGAGAAATGAGTGATCAGCCTTTCTTCATCTGATTGATCTATTCTACCAATATTCTGTAAGCACTGTGTGTATACATTCAGGTGAAATGTCCAAGACCTAGACTTGGTGGAATAGAATTGAGGAGCCAAGAGAGTTTGGGAGCTCATTTCTTACCACCTTAGCAACATCTTATAACCTAGATTTTACTAGAAATGGCATTAGTATGTTGACCTCCATATATCTATTCCCCTTGTTTCTCAATTTCCTCCAGACAAGGACAAAAGAGATGTAATTAACTTGAACCCATAAAACTCCAGTAGTTAGTCCTATTATTATAAACAGTAGATCTCCAGATACAAGTATCTGGTTCCAGAATAAAAGATTTACTTTTAGCCAGGCGCGGTGGCGCACGCTTGTAATCCCAGCATTCGGGAGGCTGAGACTGGAGGATCCGGGTTCACGGCCAGCCTCAGCTACCTAGTGAGGCACTCCGCAACTTAGTGAGACTTGGTTTCAAAATAAAGAATAAAAAATAGGGCTGGGGGTGTAGCTCGGAGGTAGAATGCCCCTGAGTTCAATCCCCAGTACCGCAAAAATAAATAAATAAATAAATAAATAAATAAATAAATAAATAAATAAATAAATAAAAATTAAAAAAATAAAGAATAAAAAATAGGGCTGGGGTTATAGCTCGGAGGTAGAATGCCCCTGGGTTCTATCCCCAGGACCGAAAAAAAAAAAAAAGATCACACAAAGAAAGGTAGAATCAGCACAATGAAATTTCCCCTACAGAATTTTGCATATGTGTGTTATGTCTTCACATAAAATTTACTGCATTTGTTTTTTTTTTATCCAATTATTCTAGTTCTAAATCAGAATAAAAGGAAGAATTATACCATCAGTGTAGGTAATAATGCATGATCTTGCTTCTAACTGGTGCTTATTCCCTGGCTCTATTTTCTTTTTAAGAAATAGCAAGTATTAAGTTGTTCATAAAGTAAGGCATGGTGGCACATACTTGTAATCTCTGTACTTGTGAAGTTGAGACAGGAGGATTGAAGGTTTGAGGATAGTGTCAGCAATTTAGCAAGGCTCTCAGCAACTTAGTGAGAATCTGTTTCAAAATAAAGTAAAATAGGACTGGGAGTGTAGCTTGTAGGATTCAATTCCCAGTGCCACCAATAAACAAATGAATAAATAAATCGTTCAAAAGCACAAACTGCATTTGCATGGCTTATATTTCGCTCTGCTTTGAAAACAATGATGGGATGACTCAGCTGGTTTCCTGAAGACATTCTTAAAAATGCTTAAGTCCACTCAAAATTCTAAATTTCACCCCCACTTGCTGCCTTCCATTCTTATTAGTGCACACGGCATTATGCCAGCTTGTGTCCATCCCAAGGATCAAACCCTTTGGCCCAGTTCAGGATATTCTGTAGCCAACATAGTTTCTTTACTGATAAGAAGAAAGAAGAAGTAAACTACTCATTCTCGGTTAATAAGTATGGTTTTCCATCTAGTATCGATGAGCAATACATTTATAATTAATTTTTATTTAATCTCTGGTTCATTTCCTGTGTTTACATTATATTTTTAAATATTTTACATTGGCAATTTGCCAGTATATTTTGAGCTGCATGTTTTGTATCTTTCAAAGGCCCTGTAGACATACATTTTCATCTGATAGTCAGAAAGTAGTATATTTTTCTAATTTTCTGTAGGTTCACACTGATATGAGAAGTTAAGGGAATCACTCAGAGGTTACTGGCTGTGGATGAGGGAAATATTGAAAGTTCACTCTGAGCCTATTTAATGCAATGAGAATTGTCCTAGAGCATCCTAAGACTATTGACTAAATTAGTAGAGCCTTAAACAAAGAGTTGGGGAGCAGGAGTAAGTACTTTGTAAAAAGTTTTGACTATTTGTTTGGATTTTGAGTAAAGTTAATTGATTAGTTGGGGAGAAGTAGAGAATAAAACAGTTGAGCACATCTGGTGTTCACTCATAAGAACCATGATCACACTCAATTCCCTACAAGGAAAGGAGGAGTTGCTGTCTTCTTGAAGGCTCAGTTCTGGGCTCCCATCTCTGCTGCCTAATGTCATTCTGGGAGTTCCTGATGGAAATAGTCCCCAGCCACTAGTGGTAAAAAGAGGATAAGCTCATGATTAAAGGGGGGCTATAACATGCACAGGAGCCAGATCATACGCCCTTCCACTCATGTTTGCTTATTATTGTCAGGTGGGTGAAGCTGTGATTGGTGAACACCCCCCACACACTCTTTTTTCAGTACTGGAGATGGAACCCAGGGGCATCTTACCTCCGAGCCACACCCCTGGCCCTATTTTTATTCTTTATTTTGAAACAGGGTCTCACTAAGTTGCAGAGGGCCTCACTAAGCAACTGAGGCTGGCCACGAACCCGTATCCTCCAGTCTCAGCCTCCCAAATGCTAGGATTACAAGCATGCACCACCACACTCAGTTCGTGAACCCCCTTTTATTTTATTTTATTTTATTTTATTTTATTTTATTTTGCAGTACTGGGGATTGAACTCAGGGGCATTCTACCTCCGAGCTACACCCCCAGCCCTATTTTTTATTCTTTATTTTGAAACCGAGTCTCACTAAGTTACGAAGTGCCTCACTAGGTAGCTGAGGCTGGCCTCAAACCCAGATCCTCTGGTCTCAGCCTCCCGAATGCTGGGATTACAAGCGTGCGCCACCACGCCCGGCTCCGTGAACCCCCTTTTAAAGGAAACTCTTTTCCCACTTCTGCGACAAGGCATCAGATAAAATAAACTCCAGTGTTTAACACAAAAACCTATGCATGTGTGCATATGTGTGTATGTATTTTCTCTCTTTAGCGTCTTATACACACACACACACACACAGAGAGAGAGAGAGAGAGAGAGAGAGAGAGAGAGAGAGAGAGAGAGAGAGAGAGAGAGAGAGAGAAGCAAATATATTAGCCGAGCAACAGACATAATTCCTGGTCTATTGCTTTTGACTTAATTTATAAAGGAAAAAAATGTATTGAGATGATTGAGATGTTCTTTCAAAGGCATAGTCTAATAGGTATAAAGAATGATAACTTAGACCACACTTTGGAGTTTTACCATGCATAAAAATCAGTTAGGGATCTTATTAACATGCAGATTCTGAACTGGTAGGTTGGAGACAGGTCCTGCAAGTGTGTATCTCTAATGAACTCCCATGTGATGATAATTCTTTGGATCTTCAGACTACACTTTGAGTAACAGGGGTCTAATCTTGTTATTACTATAGAATGGAAGAATGGAAAGAACAAACCTGAATCTTTGATTCCTATAGCTTACAAGAAAGTAGATTTTGCTTTCCCCTTTGGGTATAGTTGTTTACATTTTTCTGGAAGTCTTTTTTTTTTTTTTTTCGGTACTGGGGATTGAACTCAGGGGCATTCTACCTCCGAGCTATACCCTCAGCCCTATTTTTTTTTATTCTTTATTTTGAAACCGAGTCTCACTAAGTTGCGGAGTGCCTCACTAGGTAGCTGAGGCTGGCCTCGAACCCGGATCCTCCGGTCTCAGCCTCCCGAATGCTGGGATTACAAGCGTGAGCCACCACGCCCGGCTTTTCTGGAAGTCTTGAAATGAAAAACTGGATATCCCTGAGGCCAAATTTACTAGTTTTTTTCCTCCCTTATTGACCACAATATAGCATTGAAAAAATCTTCTATATGTAAGTAATGATTAAATTAGCATATTTCTCTAACACTTGGTGAATATTTACTTTTAATAGACATCTATTATTTGGGTTTTAAATTAAAATATTATGGTTTAGAGTTCCAATTAAATCCAACACATTGATAAGATTTTTCATAAAAGAATCAATCATTTGACCAGAACAGTTCCCAGAGAAACTGGAGAACACATACTTATGGTTGGTGGGAAAAATATGCTACAACATTTAGCTGTCCACTTATATCAATCTCGGTCACTTTAAATGACAAGGGCAATCTGACTTAGGATCAGCAGCAGGAGGGACTTAGATGAAAAGGCAGGTTGCCCCCCTCCCAAGACTGGAGTCTAGTCTGATTTCCCCCACATTTTTAGTGTTTTAGAGTTTCATGAAAATCATACTTCTATAAGAACTCTGGTTAAAACTACTTCCTTTCAGTTTTGCAAAAGTATTCATTATAGTTTTACTTACTAGAACATTTCTACCATCAATTAACAACTGTATTTTTAAATGTGTGTTTGCTAAGAGACAGGAAGATGGAAAAAAAAAAGTCTGTAACCTCTGTAACCTCAAGGTACTATAGTCAGGGATGTTGGTATACAAGCAGCTCTGTATGATGAAATAAGACAATTACACATGAAGTGTGCCAGAAGCCTAAGGAGAAGGAAATAAGCCAGTAATAATCTTAAGGGGCATAGTGTTAAAGTTGGAGCTGGAAGACTAAGCTTAACTGGTAAGATTTCCTAGCAGACACACCGAGATTTGGGGAAGGAGAAGGTAAAAGAACATTCCAAGCAGAGGCAGGAGCATGTTAAAGAGGTGGCTTGGTAGAGAATGTGACTTGCTTAGTAGGGACCTTCATCTCTCAGAGATAGTTTCCTTTGCTGTGCAGAAGCTCTTCAGTTTAATGCAATCCCATGTATTGATCTTCCTTTGAGCTGCTTGTGCTTTTGGGGTCTTGTTGAGAAAGTTTTTACCTGTGCCTATGTGTTCACAAAAGAAGAAATACAAATGACCAATAAATGTATGAGGAAATGTTCCACATCATTGGCAATCAGGGAGCTGCAAATCAAAACTACCTTGAGATTTCACCTAACTCCAGTCAGAATGGCAATCATAAAAACCACGAACAACAACACCTGCTGGCGAGGGTGTGGAGAAATGGGAACCCTAATATATTGTTGGTGGGATTGCAAACTTGTGCAACCACTTTGGAAAACAGTATGGAGGACCCTCAGACGAATGGGAGTGAACCTACCATATGACCCAGCAATTCCACTACTGGGTATATACCCAAAAGAATGGAAACTAAACTATCAGACCGATGCATGTGTATCTATGTTTATAGCTGCACAATTCACAATAGCCAAACAATGGAAGCAGCCAAGATGTCCATCAACAGATGAATGGATTACAAAACTATGGGACATGTACACAATGGAATTATACTCAGTCATAAAGAACAAAATCATGTTATTTGCAGGGAAATGGATGGAACTGGAAAACATTATGTTAAGTGAGATTAGCCAGTCACAAAGAGTAAAGAAGCATATGTTCTCCCTAATATGTGGGTGCTAGGGAGAAGATGGGGCATATGAGGGACTTCAGATGAAAAAGGAGAGACGCTTGATAAGCAAATAAGTTGATTTAACTGAAGAGGATGGACAGGGGGGGCATCCTAAGGCACAGGATGTACTTACACAATTATATCAAGGTCACTCGCTGAACTGAACCTGAGAGGGAGGGAAGGTGAGGGAGCGGGGTGGGAATTGGAGAAGGGATCAGATGAGAAATGTGTGCAAATATGTCTTTATCAATTTGTACCTAACAAAGATGTATGCTTACAATGCACGAATTAGTACAAAAAAAAAAAAAAGAACATACACAGTTTGCAGCTAACTTCCTGACATCTGTGTGAGGTAGAAACCTACAGGGAAAAAATGTCTTATGATTATGAACATATTTTTAGACTACACAGAGCATGAGAAAGGGTTGATTTTCAAAAATTGTTTATCTACAAATATGCTAATGTACACGAAATACGCTCCTGATTTACAATAATAACCATAGCCACTAAAAGGAGACAAAAGGGAAAAAGAATTCTATCTCATGTTTTCATCTGCAAAGTGCTAAAGGCACAAATTTTCTGCACAATTCTACAGATTCTGTTTCCATGGCTCCAGAATGGAGTAGCCTGCATGGAATATAAAACTTGGATCCTTTCTCTCCTGATTCCCATCAGCATTTACAGAGTGCAATCAAAGTAGTGGCAAAGGCAAGTTAACCCTCTGTATCTCTAAATTTCAAAATAAATTGGAAAAAATGTGGCTAGGATCCTTCTGGCTTCACCTGGTCGCTCCCTTGCCCCAGAAGCAGTCCATTGTACTCTTCTTTCAGTAATACTTTACTACCTCTTATCCTGCTTGAATTACCCTAGTGACTGTGGTCTATTTCCAAAATCTAGGCCATTATTAACAAATTAGGTCTTTCTTCTTTCTCATATATAAAGTGTATGGAAGAGATGCAAAGATTTTTTTAATTGGTCCATTCTACTTAGCCTTTGTGTGTGTGTGTGGTACTGAAGATTGAACCCAGGGTCATTCTACCCCTGAGCTACACCCCTAGTCCTTTTCATTTATTTTATTGTTTTTATTTTGATACAGGGTCTTACTAGGATGTTAAGAATCTCACTAAGTTGCTGAGGCTGTTCTTGAACCTGCAATCCTCCTATCTCAGCCTCCCAAGTACAGGCATTACAGGTATACACCACTGCACTCCACTTCTGCATAGTCTTGAGATTATTCAATAAGATCATTTTTCATGACACTGATGTTGTGAACCACTTATCCAGACAAATAATACCACTTAATGGATACAGTTGACTTTTGTGTGTGTGTGTGTGTGTGTGGTACTGGGGGTGGAACCCAGGGGCATTTTACCCCTGAGCTACATCCCTATTTTTTATTTTTTATTTTTTGAAACAGGGTCTCACTAAGTTGCAGAGGGTTTCACTAAGTAGCTGAGGTTGGCTGTGAACCCAGATCCTCTAGTCTCAGCCTCCCAAGTACTGGGATTACCAGTGTGCGCCACCATGTCTGACTTACAGTTAACTTTTCACATCCATGGGTTTCTGTCATGAGCAATGGGCCCCAAGGTCCTAGACCAATGAGTCACAAATGAGCTATAAGGTCCTAAAACCAATGAGTCATGTTGCTCACAATGTGTGTCTCTCCACAATGTCACAAAGTCTGTTCAACACTTGAAGATTATATCACATGGGAAATTATTAGTCTTGGATACTGGGCGCCTGCTTTGCCAAAAGCCAATTAGCTATGAATGAACATCAAATACACTTTACACTAGCAAATCTAACAATTAAGGTCAAACAAGTGTATTAACAATATACAGCTTCTAAAACTTATGGTAAGGAGATAATGAACCAAGCCCAGGAATGGGAGAGGAGAGTCCGAAGTTGATCCAGGAGTTGAGAAGGCTGAACGGTCACACTGATCCTCGATCAGCAAAGAACAGGGCCGAAGTGAAGTCGCTGGATCAGAATCTTAAGAACATCAGACTTGTCATGGTGTAAGCAATAGCTCAGCAGGCTATTTCATAGGGTTCCTATACGTTACTGTAAGTGCTGTCAATTGTCCTCAGAAGTCTTATTGGACCTTACCAGACACTTGACATTTCCACAAATGTATTGATGGCATGTCTGTCAGGCACAGGAAGAGATTTATATCCCAATAGTCTGTTATTAATGCAGCACAGGCATGCTGGTCTGAGCCATATGCTGTCATGTCAAAACAAATTGCTTAATGAGTTACTGAGCTTGTTTATGTCCTGTGCTCTACACAATCAACACGTACCAACAAGTTGCTTATGCGCTCCTGAAGTAGTTTTATGTCCCACATCTTCACACTTACATGCTGATGGATTGATGCTACTCAATACATAAAGTTGGTTCTCATATCCATGGAGAACATATATGTATATAAATTCAAACAATTGCAGATTGAAAATATTTGAAATAAATAATGGTATCTATACTGAACTTTCTTTTCCTTGTTCTCTAACAATACAGTAGAACAACTATTTACGTAGCATTTACATTGTATTAGTATTATATGTAATATAGAGGTTACTTGAAATATATGAGAAGATGTACATAGGTTATATGGAAATACTCTACCATTTTAAATAAGGGACTTTAGTATCTGCTTATTTTGGTATGTGTAAAGGCCATATATTCTATTCCCCTCAAGTTAGTATGGTATAACTATGTATCCAAATACTAGTCAATACGTCATTATTTGTATTGATTTAAACAGTATATAAGACATTGTTTGTGCTCTCTCACTTATAATCCTAGTACTTGGGAAGTTAAGACAGAAGGATTGCAAATTCAAGGCCAATCTCAGCAATGTAAGGAGAGATTTGGCAACTTAGTGAGACCTTGTTTAAAAATAAAAACCAAAAAGTACTAGAGGTGAAGCTCAGAGTTAGAGGCCCCCTAGGTTCAATTCCTAGTACCCCCCCCCCAACAAAAAGAATCATCGATCATCATATGTTACCACTTTTATTTCTTCTTAAAATTTCTTCCTTTTTAGAGTAGATCCAGGTGTTTGCCTGTCCTATATAATTTCTTCTGTCTGAATAATTTCTTTAACATTCTTGTAGGCAGTTCTAGGTGTGACAGATTCACTTAGTTTTGTTTGTCTGACAAAGTGTTTCTTGTCACTTTATAAGGATAACTTCACTGAATAGGAATTCTAGATTTTTTTTCTTTCAACATTTTAAATATTTTATTTTACCCACTTCTTGTAACAGTGATTTCTAGTGAGAAGTATACTATAATTCTTATCTATTTCTTTTATAGGTAAGATTGTTCTTCCTTTGGTTGCTCTCAAGAATTTGTTGTTTGTTCGTTTCTAAGTTTTTCTGTAATTTATTTATTTATTTATTTATTTATTTTTTTTTTTGCGGTACTAGGGATTGAACTCAGGGGCGTTCTACCTCCGAGCCAAACCCCCAGCCCTATTTTTTTATTCCTTATTTGAAACCGGGTCTCACTAAGTTGTGGAATGCCTCACTAAGGAGCTGAGGCTGGCCGCGAACCTGGATCCTCCGGTCTCAGCCTGTTTTTCTGTAATTTAAAACGGTGTACCTGTGCCTAGTTTTAGTTTTTTTTTTTTTTTTAATTTCTAATTTTGACATGACTGGTGCTTTTTCTGTGGTTTGATTGCTTTTGTTTATGTTGTAAAATTATTAGTCTCCATTTCTACAAATATTTTGTTTTCCTTCTCTTTTTTTTTTTTTTTTTTTTTTTTTTTTTTTTTTTTTTTTTTTTTTTTTTTTTTTTTTTTTTTTTTTTTTTTTTTTTTTTTTTTTTGCGGTACTAGGGATTGAACTCAGGGGCTTTCTGCCTTCGAGCTATACCCCCAGCCCTATTTTTTATTATTTATTTTGAAACCGGGTCTTACTAAGTTGTGGAGTGCCTTACTAGATAGCTGAGGCTGGTCTCGAACCCGAATCCTCCGGTCTCAGCCTCCCGAAAGCTGGGATGACAAACATGCGCCACCACGCCCGGATGTTTTCATTCTCTTCTAAAATTTTGTATTTTGAAATTTTCCTGCAGATCTTGGATGCTCTGCTTTTTTGTTTATTTGTTCCCCCTTTGCTCATTTCACTTACATATCTCCAAACTTCCTAATTTCTTCCTCTGTAGCATCTAGTCTACTGATGACCCCATTGAAGTCATTCTCTATTTCTATTGCTATTCTTTTAATTCCTGTCACTTCCTTCTAAAATTATTTATTAGTCTCAATCTTTCTATGTATATTCCCTATCCATTCTCATTTGGTATCTACCATTTTTATGGTACTAGAGATGGAACCAAGATCAGTTTATACCTCTGAGCTCCACTCCTACCTCTATTTACTTATTTATTTTATTTTGAAACAGGGTCTCTTTAAATTGCTGAGGACTTCCCTACATTCCTAAGGCTGATCTCAAGCCTGTGATCCTTCTGTCTCAGCTTCCTCCTCCTGTCTCACCCTCCTAAGTACGGGGATTACAGGCATGTGCCACCATGCCCTGCTCCTGGTGTCTATTGCTAAACACTAATGCTTCATTTCATTACTATCCAGGATGCACATTGGATTACCATGGAGGGTGAAAATCTCACCATACAGCAATTTTGTATTTGCTTCCTTCTGAGGCCCTGAGTATTTCTACTGTGCTGAACTGGTTGTACATTAATCTCTACATGGCTAATGTCATACACAGAGGTAGTATACATTCTTACGTCATATCTTGCTTGACACAGCAGGGGCCCAAGCTGTAAGTGGCATTGATTAAGTGGCCACAAATTCTCTGCTGGTGTTATAAGAACTAATTTTTTCTGCAATGTGCATATGTATGCCAGTTTGGGTGTGCCTCTATTCTATTTTCTTCTAAACATTGAAGCTGTTTGTTTTTGCCACTGTCTCTTTAACTTGTGTATAATAGCCCCCAAGGCAGAAGAGTTGTGACTCTTCTTTCTGCATACTTAGCACCTTCCTTTCTTTAGTAGATATTAGAGAGCGTGAAGTGAAAAAGTGCATGGGAGGATCTAATTTCAAATATTGGCTAGAATTAATATTAATTAACTAAAACTAAGAAAGAGTGAGAATTATTTAGGCAAAAAAATACATTTGCTCAATGAGAAGTCGTTCTTTCCCACTATATAATTTAAATAACCTTGATACTTGTTAAGCCCAGATGATATTTTTAATGCAGAAACAGAATATAAATAATAACATGTATATATGCAAATAGATATATAAAATGTATCAATATTCCAAATCCTGCTTGATAAAGGTGTTTATAATGTGTGTGCATCTTACATAGAAAAAGTGAGTTTCTCATTTCAAAGAAAATAATCTAAAATATACATTATATTTTCAATGAAGTTCATAGAATGAATAATCATTTACAAACTTTGCATTTATTATAATTATACCTTACTCTAAAATTATTACTATTAAATTATTGTTAATAAGTATAATTATTAGTATATAAGACGTGATTTGAAATGTATTCACATTAATATAAACACTGAATTTTCTGACGATTTTGAGCATGATGAGTCATTGTTACATGTTTTGGGAAGTAATTGTACTCTACTTAAGAGATAAAAATTTTATTCCATATCTTTAAGTTTCTGGGAATATTTAAGTGCATGCTCTCTTAAGGAACAAATTAATACTTGAATACTTGAAGTAACTACTCTCTTATGATAAGGTGTTCTTCCTTCCTTCCTTTCTTTCTTTTTTCCTTTTTTTTTTTTTTTTTGTAGTACTGGGGATTGGACCCAGGGGCATTTTACCTCTGAGTTACATCCCAAGCCCTATTTGTTTTTAAACGGTCTCAATAGGTTGATGGGTCTCACTATTTGCTAAGGCTATCCTTGAACCTATGATCCTCTTCTTGTCTCAGCCTCCCAAGTACTGGGATTACAAGCATGCACCACCATGCACAGCTAATATTCTTTCTTAATATTTCATATTTGCTTAAAGAAGGATTGATATAAGTGGTATATAATTTTAATTGCAGAGTTGTCTTAAAAGACTAATTATCCACACTGTATCTTTACCAGATGTAATGCAAATGTAAAATTTTAGTATCTAGAGATAAATATCATTTAACTTTAACAATAGAAATATAACTTTTAATATTATAAAGTTAATTTTCTATATTATATTTTTTTTAATTTAAAATATCAGGGCTTTATGATATGGTTATTCCTTAATTTTTTGAATAATAAATTTGTTATTTTAATGTTTACTTCATTCATATATTCTGGAAAAATTTGTTTTTCTATAGAATGTCATTAAATAATAATCATTTTTAGATAACTAAAATACACCATTAAGATTTTCTTTTGAAATTCAGAGTTAAGCCAGCATGGTGGTACATACTTGTAATTCTAGTACTTGGGAGGCTGAGACAGGAGGATCACAGGTTTGAGGACAGCCTCAGCAATTTAGTGAGGCTCTCAGCAACCTAGTGAGAACCTGTTTCCAAATAAGAAATAAAATTGGTCTGGAGGTGTAACTCAGAGGGAGAATGCCCCTGGGTTCAATTTCCAGCAACACACACAAAAATAAATAAATAAAATTCAGAGTTAAGACAAAGTGATATTGCTTTTATAAAAATAGTTCAATATTACTATAAATATAATAAAAATATTTATTTGAAGGTAAAAATAAAAAATGAATGCATAATCATTTGTTGGAATTTACAGAGACATACTAAGCTTCTGTTCAGTTACTAAAGCACTAATATATTTTGTAATTGATTTGACACTCAAAAAAGCATTATTATTATTATACTATGAAAAGGAATACAGTTGGTGTCCTTTATATTAATATAATAAGGTTGCTCAAGCCTTCAGTATCCTGTGGGTACAAATAGCCTTCTATTAACTGGAATGCTGCTAACACCAGGGCAGTTCTTAGAGAATATGCTTTTTAAGGATGCTTTGTCTGCTTTTCATTTCAAGGCCAAAGTATCTAAATGGGATTACAGTCTATGCTACATAAGAGGAAGCCATGCTTTTAATTAGTTTCTAACGATTGCTATTATTCTAAACATCCAAAGAATTCTCTGTAAATTGTGGTCCTTTGGCTTCTTTTGTTAGCCTTGCTGCGGGGGGGTGGGGGGAGATGAGAGCTGGGTAGGAGGTGGGGCTCAGATGCTTGGAGGGCTTCAAGGCCACAGAAAAGAGCATCTCACAGTAATAATAGGTTATAATAGTTTGGAGAGTGTAAATAGAATGTTAATACCATTTGGGGCTTCAAAAACCTTGCGAGGATATTAACTGTTACTTTTCAAAAAGAAAAAAAAATACACACTATCTTCTTTGTCTTCTCAGTTTGCTTTTAGGACTTACATGAATAATAAAAAGAGAAGAGGCAGATATTATTGTGAAAAATGAAATAACAGAATGAAGTCCTATGGATAAATTAAACACAAGAAATTTTAATAGAAAATTGATTACAATTGTACAAAAGGAAATCATGGAATGGTAAATTATTACTCAACTATGTATGTGACAATCTAGTAACTATCAAACCAAACAACTGTAGAACATTCTTCACTTTTAGATAATTTTCATAATTGTGCTTAAACACATATAATACTTGCGGAATGCTTTTGTTTACCTCCTGCTTTACTTATTTGTTGCTTTAATTCTTTTTTCTTCTTTTATTCTTTCTTTTATACTTTTATTGGTGGCGTTATGATTATACATCATGGTGAGGTTCAAAGTCATACAATCAAACCTGCACCCGTGTCTTGGTGTGTTTCCCTTCAAGTCCTACCCCCCTGCCCATCCCTCTACCCACAAAATAGTGAGACTGGTGTTGATGTTTTAATTCTTCAGATGAGCTTGTTACATTTAGATCCTTTTCTCTGCAGAGTTCTATATATCTGTGGCTATAAATGATTTGTCTCAAAGAAGTACAAATGAAACACTAGCATCACTCTTAAAGATGTTTCAACAAAAGAATGAGACAACTTATTACTATTATGCTAGGGTGATATATAAAGAAACAATTCCAATTCTACATCAATACTAACCAGAGATTTCTTTGCAGGCTGAATATGTCATATAAACTGTAACTGCAATAAACTTCTACATACCATGTTGCAGTTTCAAGGTGAGCATAGTAAAAGGTTTTAACAAGATGGATCTTTCTCCTGACATTTATGTTTCAAGTGTTATTCAATTTTTTTTTCATTTATCATAAAACAAAATATGCCACTGTGACGTGCTTTATGTCTTCTAATACCTCCGGGCAAACTGGCTGACACATGTATTATTCCCTCATCAAGAAGAGGAGCCCTGAATGATGTCAGCGTTTGCCTGGCTGGACTCAGCTGCTGCTTTGTTTGTGTCTTCTCCACTTCTGCAGAAACAGTCTGTGAGGTTGGAACTCTAATACCTGCTGCAGAATATCGTCTTGTTCTTTCTGAAAAAATTCACTGTCTTGCATTAAACATGGCCATAAATCTCATTGTAATTGTATATATATATACATTTTTTCCCCAGTATGGTTTCCACGTTGTAGTCAACTTAGGCTTATTCAGCTTCATGCAGTGGTGTGGCAGGTTTATGGGATGCTATAAAGCTGAGAGAAGCAGGGCAATTATTGTTAAGCCTTTGTAAGCTGAGAAAATACGTTTACTGCAAACATAGTCTAAAGACCAGTTCCACCAGCTGCAGGTTTACTCAGATTTTTATTTCTATTCTTTCTAATGTAGCATTACTATGACCTTCTTAAAAATTGAAAATTCACTTTAAAAAAATGGGAATTTTTTATTAGTTTTAAAATAATAACCAAAGTGTATCAATACAGAAGGAGTAAAAATGACATGGGTGAATAAAATCAATTCTGATTTAATGCTAGATAACTGAAAAACATTCTAATAAAGTTATATAAATGGCAATTATAATAAGAACACATAAGTTTTCCACAAAATAAGAATCTTTAAGTCAGACATGGCAGCATATCTCTACAATCCCAGTATTTGAGAGGCTGAGACAGGAGGACCACAAGTTTGAAACATGACTCAGCAAATTTGCAAGGCTCTCAGCAACTTAGTAAGACCCTGTTTGCAAATTTAAAAAAAGAGTTGGGGGCATAGCTTGAGGTAGAATATCCCAGGTTCAATCCCCACTACATACAAAAAAATGAAGCAAAGAAAAAGAAAAATCTCTATAAACTAATCAGTATTTGTAATACTAATATTACAAATGGGATCGAACCCAAGGTTATTCTACCTCTGAGCTACATCCCAAGCCCATTTTTAAGTTTTTATTTTGAAAGAGCCTTGCTAAGTTGCTGAAGATTTCACTAAATTGCTGAGGCTATCCTCAAGTCCGAGATCCTCCTGTCTCAGCCTAGCAAGTACTGGGATTACAGGCATACACCACTATGCCCAGCACATGTTAGTTATATTTTAAAAGCCAAGTCTGAAAATATTTAAATGTGTATTGTGCTATTCAAATAGATACTTTAGGTGATAAATTAAAACTTCCATGTATGTTCACAATTTTAAATGTAAATGAACATGCACATTGTAATGTTTTTATTTAGGAAAGCAGATATTATATTATTTATTTACTTAGGTACTAGGGATTAAACCCAAGGACATTCTATCTCTGAACCAGGCCCCCCAGCCCTATTTTATTTATTGTTGTGAAACAGGGTGTCAATAAGTTGCTAAGAGTCTCACTAAGTTGCTGAAACTGGCTTCAAATGTGCAAACCTATAGACATGCTCGGATATTGTTTGTATATGAAATATTTTACAGAATTTAAGTAATATCTTGAAATAAAATTTATTTTTCTTAATTGTTCTTTTCAAATTAAAGAATCAAGAAATTAAAAGATTACAAAGATATAAGTAAGATATTTCTTAAGATAAAAATTACAAAAAGTTAAGCGGTGCATTGTGGTGCATGCTTATAATCCCAGTACTTGGGAGGCTGAGACAGGAGGATCGCAGGTTTGCAGCCAGCCTCAGCTACTTAGTGAAGCCTTCTGAAACCTAGTGAGACCTTGTTTCAAAATAAAGTTTAAAAAATAGGGCTGGGGGTGTAGCTTGGAGTTACAGTGCCTCTGGGTTCCATCCCCAGTTCTGTAACAAAAAAAAGTTAAGTTGTAAACGTTGAAATAGTTGTATAAAAAGCAAACAAATACATAGGGCGATATAGATGTAGATGCAGATATTGATATATTTCTCCTAGTAGTTTAGATATATTTCTTCCCTGCCCTCTTGCATTGCCTTGTTCTTGTTGAAAAAGACTGCTTTCACTTATGTGTGTCCCTCTCTTTTTTCTCCGGTTGCATTTAAAACTTTCTCTTTCTCATGATTTTAACTAATTTAGTTACAATGTGTCTTGAGGTAGAATTTTGAATTTTTTTCTTGCTTTGCATTCATTGACTCTCTTGGATTTGTGTATATTTAATCTTCACTGAAATTAGTTCAATTCCAACAACTAATTCCTCAATTTTTCCCCTTCCTCCTTTCTGCCTCTATTATTTTTTTCCTTTAGAGACTCAACCATACATCCATGAGGCCATGTGACACTCTGCTGTGTCTAATCGGCTGTCAGCAGTTTCAGTGTATTTCTCATCCGACACATACTGTTGTTTATCCTCTATACATTTTGTGTTTTATTTAAGTTTTCCGAGTCCCCACCTTCATGTTTGATCAGCTTTTTCCTGTTTTTCCACCTAGGCCAGAAAGCTTAGTTCATAATTATAGAGGCTGGATGTTATGTATGTGGATGCATTTTTTTAAGAAATGCAACCCAAGTGTGGTGGTGCATGCCTGTAATCCCAGTACTTGGGAGGCTGAGACAGGAGGATTGCAAGTTCAAGGTCAGCCTCAGCAATTCAAGTGAGACTCTCAACAACTTAGGAATACCCTGCTTCCAAATTTAAAAATAAATAAATAAATAAATAAATAAATAAATAAATAAATAAATAAATAAATAAGGGCTGGGGACATAGCTCAGAGATAGAATGTCAGTACAAAAAAATAAAAGAAAGAAAGAAAAAATATGCACATTAACTTCGCTTATTCCATTAATTGAAACTGACTTCATAGGAAAAAAAAAGTTTGCTTTGCATATATGGGAAGATGAAGATGTGAAGAATAGTGTGTTTGCACACATAAGGTAATAGATAAAACCGACAATCTTACTTCAAGAAGATAAAAGTATTCAACGAGAAAACAAATCATCTCATCGTTAGCATACAGAGTAAATAGTCTCAGAAAAATAAAATTGCAGTTTTAAAGAATTTTTCAAGTGAACTTTACTAATGTCATAATATTTTCTCATTCATCCACCTACCAATGAAAGAAAAAAGAAAAATATTTTCAGAAAACAAACAGAAGCAAATTTCCCAGACTAAGCTAGTATTTTTATTCTATCACCTTCAGAGACTCCATTTAAGACATAAGTTTTTAAATCATATTGATGAGCTACTTCAAAATTAAAAATTAAAAAGCTAACATCACAAGAACCTGCCTGACAGGAGACATGTGAGCTCTTTCAAATTCAGGTATTTCTCTTCTTTGCAGTCTTTGGCGAGCACTCTTGTGCAAGACAATGAGATTATCATAATCTATGCTTCAGTAGAGCTGGCTCTCTCTCCACAAATGGACTATAAAATGCACACTTAGGAATAATCTCTTTCTGGAGTTCTACAACTGATGGGTTTAATGGAAAACATGTCTAAATGTAGTAAGTACACCAAGGGTGCATCACCATTCTTGATAATAGGTAGGGGTGGCCATTTAGAGCACAGCTATTTAACAAATTTACTGATAATACCTACATTTCAATTTCTCAAATTGAAGTGAGTACATTTGTTTAAAACCTGTTATTTAAAAAAAAAAAAAAACTGTGTTTGATTCAGACTAGGAGGTAGCGTTAATTTTCTCTGTACTGGAGAGAAGTTATTTTCTGAGCCACATTAACACAGTGGGTGCATCTGTCAGCATCAACAAGATTGCCCAGTGCACTTGCTAACATTTTTCATCAACTCTGTCTTCTTCCCAGGCAGATAGTTCAGTTATTCACTAATGCAAAGACTGAGTTCCCTCGCAAATCCATGAAGCAGATGATGCATATAGAGACTGTCTCCATCTCTCATCCAGGGACCATTAAGTGAATCTTCCTTTCTGGTTCTGCTGAGACTCCCCTGCATAGGGATTGTTGATCCATGAAGGTGTTGCATGTCTTTATATGAAAACATCTTCTCTGGGATGATAGGAACTCGATTTTATCCTGGGCAGAACATTGTGACTATAGGAGTCAGGATCTATACAATCTGGGTATGTATGTGTTTATAAATGCAAAAATGCACAACTTTAATTGTAAAATATGAAGAAATTTTAATCTTTTATTGAAAATGATTAACCTCATAAACTAAGATCAATGCTGGAGCACAGCGGTATAGTAAATAGACATTCACATTAGAATATTTGTGTTCAAACTTACCTCTGCCATTTACTATGTCTCTGACATGGGGATTAAATGAGATCGAAATAACACTCTTAGTCCACTGCCTTAATGGTCTATAAATGCCACAATGAATCTTGTTTTCAATGTTCAGTTTGTCCCTACCAAGAGACTAATGACAACATTTAATTAAATCTAAGGGAATACTACATTTCTCCACGCTCTATTATTCTTCTAGATTCTGAAGATCTGTTTTATTTCTTTAGGAGGATGTTTCCTAATGGATTCAGGGTAATTGATACAGAAATAATATTAATTGCTTATAAATATTTAAATATTGAGATTTTACCATTAATTTAACCAGGCTTGCTTTTATTCCAATATACTAGAAAAATGTCTGCCTTGTTCTTTTCGGGTCCCTCCTCTGACCCCAGCACTGCTTGAAATCTGTAAGTAAGGCTGATCAAAGTGAAGACCTGAGTCACTTACTTCACTTTGTATAAAACAGATCAGTGTCTTGGAAGCTTTGATCATCTCCAGTGCCAAAACAAACAAACAAAACAGGGCTTTAAATTTTTATTTCCTGATTTGCAAGTTGGCATTAGAGGGATACTTGGTCAGATATAGATTAGTCAATCAATTAGAAGTATGGTTTCCTTGCTGTCTATTTGGGTATTACTTTTCCCTTAAATTTGGTCATGAAAATACCTCCTAATTTTTATTTTTAATTATAACTTGAAATAAATGTTCAATAGATAGTTGAATGGCTGAATGAATGCTTCTTGCAGCTTTTCGCTTACCCACAGGCATGATTCTGTACAAAAAGTAAATTCTCTCCAAAAGGAGAACATTTTGTTTTCTGAAAGTATGCCATAAGCGTATGACAGAATGTTATTTTGTTGTTGTTTTAGCCAAGTCAAAATATAAATGGATACTCTTTATGGAGGAACTTTGAACAGCAGTCTATATTCCCTGCTCTGGGATGGCTTCCTCTCATCCTCTTTGGTAAGTTACCTGATCATTCTAATAGTGACCCAAGTAGTGTGCAGACTACCAACAGTGGAATCAACAGCTGCTGCTTTCTTTTACCCACAAACATCCCCTCCCCCACATACACATAGACACGGATATACATACACTCATTTCTACTGACCCTATATGAAGAATCTTTATTCCATGAAAATGAATTCTTAAAATTCAAAACACTCATTTACTAAACAATTATTCAATGAGTTTGTAATCCAACTAGCCGAAGTCTTAATTGGATCGATTGCAATCTAAATGATACCTGTAATGAAAAAATATGTATTTTATGTTCTCTTCACATTTATTACAAATAACTTAAAAATAGACATCACACTCAATAAATGAGTTATACCTTATGTAATAATCACATTCTAAAATACTTGCAGATTATAGCAGGGACGTGATAGACAACTTGTATATGGACTGCTGTTTATCCTTCCAGAAAACAGAAAAACTTCATCAATTCCATAAATTTTCTTCCATTATTTTCAACTAAGTATTTATCTTTTAATATACTTTTCATCTGCTTCCCTGATGAGAGTGAGATTTTTAAGAATCAGAATTATGTCCTATGAATTATTTTGGATGCCTATATAATTCTGGAGATGGTCAGTATGTAATGGACATGTAGCCACTCAGCAGATGAATTCATGGAAGCAAGAAGGTGACTCCTGCCTCAGCCCAAATTGTGCTGAGCTATGGAGACAAGAGCAAAGACGCTCCCCTCTCTCATTGTCCTCTGATTGGAAAACTGTGTGGCGCTCCTAAGACTTTTCCTGATGATCTCCAGAACTTATTTGACAGTTATGATCTTCATCCCTGAGCCTCAGTCTAGGCGAATGATTTCCTGTATCACTCGATGCCAGTAACATCAAGTCAACCTCTCATTCTTGACCTCCTATTTACATGGCCAGTGGAATTCTAGATTTTTCCATATGTCATCATATTGCTTTGCTTCTGGTATTCCTGGCCTTCTACTTTTTTTGTTTATTTTTTTTTTCTTGAAGTACTAGGACTGGGAATTGAACCTAGGGGTGCTCTACCACTACATCCCCAGCCATTTTTTTCTTATTTCAAGACATGGCCTCTAAAAGTTGCCCAGGCTGGCCTTGAATTTACTATCCTCTTGCCTCAGACTCCCAAGTAACTAGGAAAATAGGTATGCACCTCTGCTCCTGGCTCTGAACTTTAATACCTTCTACTGAATTATCTGAATTCACCAGGAAATCTGTGATCTGAACCATCTTTCAGATCTGTTCCTCCATTTCCATTCCTATTGTGATTTTCCTTGGTCTTTAACTCTTATGCTGTCTCTAACCTCTTGCCTACATTTGTTTAATGTGGAACATTGTTCATTTTAATGAAAACCAAATTCTCCTCACGTTCCTCATTCTCATTCTTAACTGATTCCACAGTACTTCCAGAATTTGTTAATGTTCATTAGAATGACTTGCAAGTCTAGCCACACTTATTTAACCCAAGCATCTTCTAGCTTTCCCTCCTGCTCTGGCCCTGCCAGGCAGTCCTCACTAACCCAAATGCCCCTAGCCCATTCCACTTCCACACCAGGCTGAGTTAGCCCTGCTCTGACTCATCTCTTCATTTTATCCTTTAATGTCTGCCTTTCCTCGTGATTGTTTGTTTTGTTGTTTTGTCCCTAAAAAGCATTCCCCAATTATTCTAATTTGTGTCAATTATTCAGTAATGTGCCTAGACTCTTTAGTGTTTGAAAGAATCCATTCAGTGTCTACTGATCTCTGCACATTGTGGAGAATTGGCATATAAATGTAAATAGAAGCATTGAAAGTCACTAATTATGACATGTGCCCCAGTGTAAAATAAACATGTTTCCTACCATGGAAGCAGAGTCATGGAACATCTACTGTCTGTAACGTTTCTGTGGGTCCTTGTGTTTGAAGTTCCTGGAAAGAAGAACATACTACAGCCATTTCTTTTGTTTTTCATATAGCACCTGGCATATTGTAGTAATGTACAATCTTAATAAAGATTTGTTGAATTGGATTTTGTGTGATGTCTGTTTTAATTATCAGCCTTAAAATCACATTATAAATGACAACTGGGATGTTAATATAGTCCCAACCCTTTTAAAATTGATTTCAACAGGGAAATGAAATGATGCTAATCCTAAAACTGCTTAGATTTACCTTTGCAATGAAATTTCATGCTTATTTGGGAGCATGGGTATGTTTTACAAATCAAAACAGCCTAATGCCTGCACAGGCTAGAAGAAAGGGAAACACCAGTAACCGCCTTTCTTATCTGTAACCAGACTCTGTATCCCTGCCACCATCATCCACATACAGCTCAGTCCGCTCTCTCACAGGCAGTGAGGCTCCTTTCTGGAGCAGAAAAATTGACAAAGTTTTCATATTTCAAAGGAATTCCTTTTTGAAGGGAAAGAGTTGCAAACATGAACAGGAAGTCCCAGATATTAACAAGGAAACAAATGCAAAAGGTAGTCAGCTATTTAGCAGATGTTAAAAAAAAGATTTAATTGAAAACTATAAAATACACTTAGATGGTCTGTGTGTACCAACATGCTGCTGGTGCTACTCTATTTCCTCCTTCACAAATTCTAGCCTTATATCAGACCATCAAGTTCTGTTGTGTTTGATCATATATACAACAACACATACAGTGTTATTAAAGTATATGTTATACCCCATCAACCTGGCATTTATATTTTTCTAAAACATAGGCTCATTCTACTTTCAAACTACACTCTCTAGACCTGCTTTTTTGTTGTTGTTGTTTTTGTTTTTTTGAGGAACGGAGTCTCTCTAGGTTGCTGAGGCTGGTTTGGTACCTGTGATCCTCCTCTATCAGCCTCCCAATTACTGAGATTGTAGACATGCTCCACCATTCTTAAGTATTTATTTCTATGTACATTTTATTTCTTCGTCTTCTGTTGCAAATAAACATTAAAATGAAATGTTTTTATAACTTTTTTAAAGAATGTGTAGATGGGCTTAATAAATAAACACTGTTTTTCTTCAGTTAATCTGATTTTCACTGTTCACGTTGATTAGTTTGTGGTATAATTTAATTCTATAATGATGTTATATGTACTTTTCACATTGCTTGATAGACATTTGTGTAGCATGGTATTGAAAAAAATGACTAAATTGTGATTTTTCCTAGTGGTCTGTGTGGCATGTAATGGAAATTCCATGTTTATGTTCATTAAAAATTGAAAATAAAATTAAATAAAACATAGGCTCTTTAAGGTAGGTAGTTTAACTCATTGTTGTATATCAAAGTCTAAAACAATTATAGCATAAAATAGATACTCAATAAATGTTTCTAGAAGGACTTAATGAATTTTTTTTGCATAGTTTTGTAAAAGGTAATACTATAAAGGAGCAAATGTGGATTCATTCTGCTCAGTAATTAAATCTAGTGAAAAATCAGAGTTGTTTTAGATTCAGAAAGCATATTTGCTGTTTTTCAAATGTTTTGCATTTGCAAAACCTTTAATGAGTTTGGCCTCAAGGAGTTTTTCTCACAATCCATATGTTTCTGATTCCCTTAAAGTCAGCGCTTACAAAACTATTTTAATTATTTATTTGAGTTCCAAGGAAACTTTTGAGATTTCCTTAAGAAACATGTTATGTGTAATGTTTTGTCACAGAAAGTAATTTTTCTCAGCACTTTTAGACTGTGCTTCCCAAACTCCATAACCACTGTGAGTTTCTCTACTTTTATTCTCATCTCCCAGTCCACATCTAATACTGGAGCAAAATTTCTTTATGTTAGTGAAGTGAACAAACTGTAACACCTCTTTATCTTCTGCATATCTAATGTAGATATTGCACAACTCACAATGGCTTAGTGTTTCATAAGTTATTCACAACACTTCTCTTTAAAAAAAATGTGTTCCTTTTAATCTTTAAATTGCATTCACCTTCAGTTACTTCATGGAAAAGAAATTCTGAGTTTGCCTTAAAAATGGACTTTGAACTTACATATATGAGAGTTGGAGAGAAATAGAGGAAGAAAGAATTTCAGCAGATAATAGAAATAGCTCTTATCCCTCCCAAACATATTTAAATTTACCACATCTTATACGTTCTTCTGTTTCTTTGGGAATGTTTAAAATTTGAGCATATTTTTGCTCTTATTTTCAGTTAAATAAAAATATTTAATTGGTTCAATCAGTGATAAAAATTAATTGTATCAATATATGCACCTTGGCACTGCACAAGTCAGCTATAGAACATTTATTTATATACTTAATTTTAAAATGTTCGTTATACTCCTGTCGTGTCAGTGGAGGTGGTATATGTTTTATTGTTCATTGAATTAAAAAACTGTTCTTATATGTTCTAAGTGCTTTTTATGAACTAAATATGCTTATTCAATCCCTCTAATTAACTTGATCCTGTGGAAGGAATTAGACCTTACTCTTTGTCTATTTTCATGGCTCAAGTACTTTATAGAATATTATTCTCTAGATATAGTCAAATAAAAGAAAGCTTTCTTCCTCTGGATTCATTTAAACAAATTAGGAAAATAGTCTCTGTATTTAAACAACTTAATTCTTGTATATCTATGTTCTAATGCAGCATTACATATAAAATATGGACTACTCAACGCATTTATTAAATACTTTGTTAAACCAAAAGAAATGAAATGATGAAAGGGTACCTTATAGTAGTCATGTAACAATATTAAAGACTTTATAATTGGAAGTTTTTGTTTTGTTTTATTTTTTTCATTTGAAATCAGAGAAATTCTGAGCCAGGCTCAGTGACACATGCCTGCAATACCAGCTATTTGAGAGGCTGAGGCAGGAGGATCTCAAACTCAAGACCAGCCTCAGCAGCTTAGCATGACTCTGTCTCAAAATAAAAATGAAAATGGCTGTATTTGTCAGGGTTCACTGAAGTAGCAGAACTCACAGGATATGGATACGATAAAAAGGGATTTATCAAATCAGCTTACAGACCAAAGTAGTATAGACCCAAGTGGGTGCCTGAATGTGGAAAGCTGGAGTAAGGGGCATTCCAGGAGCTGGAGTCTCAGAATCAACGTGTTATAGATAGGTACAAAACGTCCCCTAAAGAACCCATTTATTGAGAGCTAATGTAATTGACTCATGTGGGTTGCAATCCCAGCAACCATTGTAATGGATTTATCTGGGTGGTGACTCAGGCCACTAAGTGTGGGTAGAGGTGGTTTTCTGGGCATATGGCCTTGGAGGTTGTATAAAGGGTTCCTCCTCCCCCTGTTTGCACGCTCTTGCTTCTGACCTTCATGATAGGAGCAGAGCTCTCCCTCTGTCCACCTTCTGCTGCCATGCCCTGAGATCCATGATCTCCAACCTCACATGGACTAAGCCTGAAACCACAAGAAAATAAATCCTCTTTCCTCTAAATTATGTGGTCAGGTCTTTAGATTTTGGCTGCAAGAATGCTATATCTAAGTCTGACCCTGTGGATTGTGACTCTTTGGAACTGCTTTGTGACAGGAAATTGGTAGAGACTGTGCTCAGGAGATTTTGGAGCACAAAGAAGACTCCATAGAGAAATGGAGTAGAGATTGCCTATGTTACACTTTGGCAAAGAACTTTTCTGCCCTTTGCCCATGTTGTGAAACTTTGTGTGAGGCAGAATTTAAAGACAATGGGCTAAATAAACTGGCAGAGGAAATATCAAAACAGTAAAATATCCAAACTGCATTATGAAAATTGATGGCCATGTTAAGCGAACTGTACACTGAATTTCAGTAGTGGAAAGTAAAGCATAGAGAATTTAACAAATAGCAGTTTGGCCATAAAGGCATTGTGTATGAAGCTGAGGCTGAGAGATGATGTCATGGAAGGAAGTAAGATGGCTGAAAGGAAGGAGGAAATGGTGGCCATGACAGAGACAGCAGATGGAGTTGGGGCTAGGGGTGACCCAAATGAAGTTGCGGACATGGGTGGCCCAGTGGGACTTGGGGCCAGTGGCCACCTGGATTGATCAGGCCCAGGGGCTGTGATTTAAAAGGCCCCAGCAACAATGATTAGAGAAAGTATGACTATCTTTTCTGTTGGTGGCCCATCTCGGAGCCCACATAATTCTGGTTTTGCTAGACAAAGGAGGCCAGGGAGGCTTAGCTCCAGATTTCAAAGGAAGACCTGGGAAGCCAGGAAATGTATGGCAGGATCAGAATCCCTTCAAGTAGGCCCAAATGGAACATTTTATGAAACTGTGAGAGTGAAGCCAAGGTTGCAAGAAAAAACTCCAAGATTTAGAAACACAGAAATGTGCAACAACTGGGAGCAAAGGCTGCTATCTTCAAGCCATGGAGCCAGGCTATAATCCTATAATCGGCAGTAAACCACTCACTGTAATAAGCCAGGTGGCAGGGACAGGGCTGCCAAGGCCCTTTGGAGGTCGCTTCTCACCACCATGTGCTATGGATGCCAGAAGTGGAGTTGCAAGATCAAATATTTGCCCTGCTGGATTTCATTGCAGTTTTGGTTCCATCTCCCTATTTCTCCCTTTGGAAATGCAAATGTTTTCTCTTTGCCATTGTATATTGGATGCATGTAACTTGCTTTTTTCTTTTGATACTTATTGTCTTTTACAGGGGCTCAAAAGAGTTCACTTTGAATCTCAGAAGAGACTTTGGGACTTTCCAGTGATGCTGGAATTGTTAAGACGTTGGGAACTCTTGGAAAAGACTAAATGCATTTTGCATTCTACACTGGGCATGAACTCTTCAAGGGCCAGGGTTGGAAAGTTATAGTTAGATATAAAAAGTTTCCTAAAGAGTTAACTTATTGATGTGTAGAGCTGATGTAATTGGGTCATGAGGGTTGTAATCCCAGAAGTGGATAAATTCACAGTGATGGGTTTATCTGAGTGGAGACCCAGGCCAGTATGGTGTGGCTAGAGCTGGGTCCCTAGGGTTGCATCCTTGGAGATTATATAAACGCTTCATCCTTCCCCTGCTCACACTGTTTAGGTTCTGGTCTCTGTGATGTGAGCACAGCCTGTGTGCTCTCCCTCTGCCTACCTTCTGCCACCATGCCTCACATAGACTGAGCCTGAAACTGTAAGAAAATAAATGTTCTTTCCTGTGAGCTACATGATCAGGTCTTTATATTATGGCTGCAAGAATGCTATAATGCAGCCCCAGTCCAGGATGGGAAGGCCAGGAAACCTCCAGAGAGATGGGAAAGTCCAGTTGGAAGAGCTGAAGGAGGTTATCCCATGTGTGAGCAAATGTGCTTTTCTTAGGAAGAACCACACATACATCACAGAGCTTTCTCCTTTTTATCCAAGTCCTGTGCCTATCAGGACACTGCTGCTCACATTCAAGGCAGGACTTTCCCTTCAATCTGCCTTTCAATAAGCCAATATCTCATCAGCACACCCAAAGTCACATAGTCTTAGGTGTTTCATGATCCAGTCAAGTTGAAAATCCAGATTAACCATCACCAGGGTGTAATTCAGTAGAAGAGCACTCCTAGGTTCCAGATTCAATACCACCAAAATAAAAACAAATCTCTGAAACATAAGTAGCAAAACCATTAATGATTTTGGTGAGGACACATAGACATTTGCACTTAATATTTATAATATTTATAATTATTAACTATCAGTACAGTGAGAAAAGCATACATTTTTATGTATAAGATTTTAATCTGTTAAGAGATGCAGTCTGTCAGACTGTAGAAATATTTTCTCATGCATGGTGTCAAATATTATAAGATAATGCTTAGATTCAATGTGAAAGCTCATTTTATAAATAAAAACATATCAATTTGGTAGATCTTCCTAAACTTGAGAGAATAAATTAATTTTTCATTTGCAAATTAAATGGTGAAGGAAGGAATGTTTAGGAATTGATTCTGGTCTGCTCTTTTGTTTGATGACTAAAGATTGATGTCTATAACACAGTACAATATCAAAACAAAGAAAGTAAGCAAAAATGCCAACTTTTAAAATATGTCATATCAAGATAAATATTGTTTTAAAAATTATGTATCACATATCTTTACCTAATAACTATTTTGCATAAACAAGTAATCTAGGGTTTTCATTGTTAGGAATAAGTGCAGAAAAATAGTACCTAGTTTGGCATACTACTCTGATTTAATTATAATGTAAATTATAAATTATACTTTAATGTACAGTGAAATTTGAAACTTATAATGGTAAAGGTCTTATTTTCTATAAGCCACATTATTGTAAATTATTATTTTAAACCTATTTAATTATTCCTTTTGAGGCAGAAGCAGTTGGACAGAAATAATACTCATTAAATATCAAACTAAAGATCATATTCAGAAAATTTGAATCCCTAAATTTTTGAATTTGGTCATTAAAGTTTAAATTTTGTGCTGCTTACAGGTTGACTAGATAGAGTTTAGGAGTAGAAAACAGGATTCAGATTAGATAACCATCTTAACTAATTAATAAATTTTTAATTTGAAACTCTTAAATTCTATCAGTTATTGAAGAGTTGTTTTTATTAGCTTGTACTTTAGTTGTACTTTATGAAACTACTGATTGATTTAGTTTTTTTGTTGTTGTTTTTTTTTTTTTGCGGTACTGGGGGTTGAACTCAGGGGCATTCTACCTCCGAGCTATACCCCCAGCCCTATTTTTTTATTCTTTATTTTGAAACCGGGTCTCACTAAGTTGCGGAGTGCCTCACTTAGGTAGCTGAGGCTGGCCGCGAACCCGGATCCTCCGGTCTCAGCCTCCCGAATGCTGGGATTACAAGCGTGC